>PVIA01004712.1:43759-131504 GCA_004024845.1 Tonatia bakeri
GAGGGCAAGGAGGGGAAATGGAGTGAGGAAGGAAGGAAAGAAGGAAGGAAGGGGAGAGGAAGAAACTCCACAGCTAGAAACATGCAGAGAATTTTAAGAAAACAAGGGTGAATTAAAAATTCTAAAACCTTCCTGAGACAAAGATCAGATCACCTACAAAGAACAAAATTAGATTGAAAATCAGGTTTGAAAAGCAACCCAGGTCATAAGGCAATATGGGATTAATATATTCAAAATGATGAGGAATAAAACCTTCAAGTCCAGCATTATATAAACAGCTAAACATCACTTAAATGATAAGGCAAAACAAGTAGACAAGGCCTAGAGGTTTCAGCATATTTCTGACAACAAGCAGAACATTATGACTCATATGAAAAATAAGGTCAAGTACATAACTTAGTGGAGTTGCCAAAGTAAGCAGAGTAATAACAAAAGTATATTGTTAACACTCCAGAAATAAGGTCTAGAAGTATGAATGTGGGGAGTAATGGAGAAAAGCAGAATGAGGTGGGGGTGTGCTAAGAGATATGTTTTACTTAGGGGAAGATATATAGATTACTAATTTTAAGAAATTGAGAATGGGCTTTAATAAGTTATGTGTAAGCCCTAGAAGTCTCAGAGTAGAATATATAACTGCTAAACTAATAAAGGAATATTAATATATCCAATGAAATGAAGGAAACAAGGGCAAAAAGAAATAAAGAAGCAAGCTCAATAAAAATTACCAAGTTAGATGGGAGAAATAAAACTTAACATGAGTAACTTAATAAATAACAATTTGTTATACTCTCACAAAACAGAGACTTACAGATCTAATTAAAAACAAGACAATAAAAAGCA
The DNA here is from genome assembly GCA_004024845.1 of Tonatia bakeri. Taxonomy (NCBI): domain Eukaryota; kingdom Metazoa; phylum Chordata; class Mammalia; order Chiroptera; family Phyllostomidae; genus Tonatia; species Tonatia bakeri. The sequence goes on from PVIA01004712.1 coordinate 44,600, forward strand.
AAAAAAAAAGAAAAAATCAATGAAAGCAAGAGCCAGCAACACACATACACACACCAACACGAAACAGAGGGTTTCTCCCTTATTAACCTTATTAATTCCAGTTGCAAACAAATACAATGTAAGAATAAAAACAGGGAAATTGTTTACAAACAAACAAGATTTTAAATACTGTTAATACTATACACAACTACAAATATAATTAAATGTAAACATTTAATAAGGTATATATGTTTCTGAAAATTTTTAAATGCCAAATATTGTACTGAAAAGAAATTTTTAAAAGTAGCAAGACCAATGATCATTAAAGAAATAATATTGTTCATCAAAACTTTTCCACCAAATTTAGATATGCCTAAACTACAGTAAAGGAATGCACAAGAAACAGGGGAAAAGTGGTGCTTTCTGGAGCGGGGCACTGCTGACCGAAGAGCAGGGTATGAGGAGGTGATTTATTATTTGCCCTTTGGTGTGTTTCAGATTGTGCCTCGTGTACATGTGTGACTGTTCGAAACAATTTTTGAGTAATTGATTCAAGTCAAGAGTATATAAACTGGAGTAAAGCAATTAAAATCTCTGAAAAGTTGCATTTTGTCCATTTAATTTCTGTAGGAAGTTAGAATCATTCAAAAAGAAAAGTAAATTGATGACATGGATTCTAGCCTCCCCAAAATACACCATTCTTCATGCTTTGTGGGAATGTAAATTGATCCGACCACTATGGAAAACAATATAGATGTTCCTCAAAATATTAAATCTACTGTGTGATCCAAAAATTCCACCTCTAGTTATATCCCCCAGGAAACAAAAACAAGATTTTGACCAGATAAATGCAGTCCCACATTTATCACAGCATCATACATAAAAGCTAAAGTATGGAAACAACCCAAACGGCCATCAGTGAATGAACCGGTAAGAAAATGTGGTTCATATACATACAGACTATTACTAAGCAATGAGAAAGGAATATATCCTGCCATTTGTGACAACATGGATGGACCATGATGACATTATGCTAAGTGAGATAAGTCAGACAGAGGAAGACAAGTTCTATATGATATCTCTTATATGTGGAATCTAAAAAAGCCAAACCTGTTTTAAAAAAAAGGAAAGAAAAAACAGAGTAAAATTGTGATCACCAGGGGTTGGAGGGTGAGGTGGCACTAAGACTGATGGTGTTTCAGGATACAGACCTGCAATGAGCAGTAAATAATCCCTAGAAATCTACAGCACAGTATAATAAATATAGACAATAATATCATACAGTAAGTATGTAACAGGATAAATATTGCTACAATGCGGATCATATCATAATATATGTGTACCAACATAACAGCCTGTACACCTTCCAGTTCCACAGTGTTACATATCACATTTATTCAGTTAGTAAAAAAGAAAAAAAATGCAGTCCTCAAAAGTAAACAAAAGAAGAGATATAACCACCAATAATTTTCACTTCAACAATGTTCTTAGAAATTAACCACAGAAAAAAAAAATAAGCCCAACATTAAATAAGAGGATTGAAGTCAAATTCCAAGTGAAGGAAAAGAAAATATTTTTTAAAAACTGTAGGGAACTATAATAATACTATGGTTAAATAATAAAATCATTTGTAATCATTTAGATGGGGGATTAACAAACTGTGGACCCATGGGTTCAAAACAACTCTCAGCTTGTATTTGCTAATAAAATTTCATAGGAACACAGCAGCACATGTCTGCTCAGGTACTGCCTGTGGCTGCTGCAGTGGCAGCCTGGAGGAGAGGTGATAGAGGTCCTGTGGCCCATGAACCTGAAATATTTACTACCTGTCCCTTTACAGAGACGGTAGTGTGTGTTACCTAGGAAAGTTCTTATGTTATAATATTATGTAAAATTTCTATGAATACCCTATTACAATAAATAGGTTATCATTTATAGACATATATGATGCCATTACTATTTATATTATACATATATATATATATATGTGTGTGTGTGTGTGTGTATTGCATGGTACCGTGTGTGTGTGTGTGTGTGTGTGTGTGTTATATTTGGAGGGTAAAAATATGGTTGTTCCCTCTCTCCTGTGATTTTTAACTTGAGTGGCTGGTAGGGGGGAATGCGGTTATAATACATTTCTATTACGTGTAATTTTATCTTTAATTTCCTAAATTGTGAGAATATAGCAACCAGAAAAATCATGAAACTTCAAAAATATGCAATTTTGTTTCAAAATACGAAAGAACCTAAAGCATGAGACCCCAGGTCACCTACAGGAAACTGGTCATTTAAATTCCACAAGAAGAATGGAGAATCACTATGATCTGTGAGAGACTGTTTGCAGTCACAACCAATAGAATGATAACGCCCCGACATCTGCATAAGCCGTCCCAGTGTATAGGCACCATGTCGTCCAACCCTGGGTGAGCTTGTGTCCTTTCCCTAAACGGAGGGCAGAGGCTGAGAGGTGAAGCCCCCATGCCAGGTCAGAGAGATTGTAACGTGTGAAATAGGAAGAGAAAGCAGAATTTTCTTTAACATCTGTATTGTGTCCACCTTTGGAAATAAACAATCGCTTTTTGTCTTCTCTTATAGTGATTAGAACTTTCAACAGTTGATTTTTTTAAATTACAAAATGTTTTTCCTTACCGGTTCGTTGAAATAATACTGAATAAAATTCATGATATTCCTATGTTTAATTAAGCTAAGTAATTATGAACTTGATTGACTATGTGACATTTGTTACTGAATTCCTTTGAAGTAATCATTTTAAAATAAAAAGATTACCAATTGCTCCCTAAAAAACTTAAAGTCATTGTGAACCATGAGTGAGAGAAACCCCAGGGGAAATAATCGTGATTGTCCCACATCTCTCTTTGGTTTCATGTTATATGTTTTATTTAACTACCGGGCATTTTATAATAGTACTGAAATGTGATATAAACTGTCATTTTCAGCCTAACAAAACTGCCTGAGTCTTAGTCATTAACTCCTCATGCTGATTGGGAGATCTGTATGGGACATACGTCCACCTTCAGGACTGCCTTATTTCTCTAGTTCATAGAGTAATATCCAATGCCACTGTGTCGCCCCGTATGTCAAAGATTCCTTTTAGTCTAGTCCTTAACCTTGTTAAGCACAGTAAGTACTATAATGGACAAGTCTTTCAATACCAATAACGAAGTTCAATTATTTCGCTGGAAATATCATATTTCTTATTTTTATAAGAAAAAGTTAAACACCCTCTATTTGTTTTTGAAAGCCAGTAATGCCTCATTGCCCAAGAAACCTTCAAAGCCCAGTGCTAAAGAGTCTCCAAGGACTAAGGGGGGACAAAGCAAACCCACCGGGGCTCTGGACACATAGCTCTAAACTTTACCTTCATTAGAGAAATTTCTTTGAAATCTCGGGTTTAATCTGAAAAATGCATTATGTTTGGTTTTTAGTTCTTACTATATATGTGTGTCAAGTAAAAGAAATTCCTAATTAGTTAAGATGAGTTTCATTTCTGTTCAAAGAAGATGATGCTTTCGTATCCAATAACCTCAAGTATCCAATGATATGTCCACGTTTAACCCCAAGGTTAAACTAACTCTGTGTAGGGAAGCAAGAGCAACATGCAGCATTCCAGCATAAAATGTAAATATATTCATGGTCTGACTTCCGTGGCCTGCTCTGTCTCAACTTCCCCAAATGTACCCAGCTACAAACCCCACATGCTTCCAGCGTCTCACATACAACAGGCTCCCCCATCCTCCAAGCCTCCACCTTTGTGGGGCCTCTTCCTGAACTCTCTCTACCCACCTGCTCCAGTCCATAAGATCAAAGACCAGTGCTCCCTGCGAGTTTTCTCTGAGTCTTAACTGTCTTCTCTGAAATACTTCCTGACCATCCGAACTGACTTCAGTATTGTGTTTTCCATTCTACTACTGCACCTTATACCATCACAGCAATTACATAGAATTCCAATGATGTGTGTGTTTCTCCCTGTCCACTGGGTGACCCTTGAGAATAGTCCAGTTCGCATTTTTTTTTTAAATCCCTTAGCACAGTGGCTGGTATAAAGGAGAATCTCAAAATGTAGAGGAGATGAATGAATGAAATACACAAATTATTTAAGTCTTGTTTCTTTGGAACTTCACATGCCTTAGGTCAATGAGTGAAAAAGTTCTGTCTGCCTGAAATTCACTAGCCATACCAGCAATAATTCAAGCTAAGAAAATGAGCACAAATGCACTGCCGACAGGTGCTAATTTATTTTTGGCCTTTCCTGGGATAAGAACGATTAATCCATTCTACTAGGTGAACAAAAAAGATAAGTTTATATAATACTTTACTTGTCTTTCATCTTGAATTAAGTCACACTCCAAACACAACGGAAAAGCAGCTACAGGGCCTGCCTCTAGTGTGATTTGGCAGCCTGCGCTATTAAATAACGTCTAGACTCCATGTGATTTTCTGTACAGTGTATCACAATTCGACACATTTTTAAAAAGAGAGCTGAATAAATCCTCAGTAATCCATATGACCATACTATAACTTTCTCAAGAAATTTGACCCCAAAATAAAAATGATGTCATTGCTACCTTGCCCAGAATTTTGCTAGGAGTTAACATTATGTAAATTAGCTTTTCCATAATTTATCGATTGCAATATAACAACAAAATGCAGTTGACCATTTTTGCTGGATCAAATCTCATTTTTTGACACTTATAACATGTAATCCTGGAGATACTTATTTCTAGTTTAGGTGTCCTTGCTATTTATTTGTTTTCACACTGATTAACTGAACATTATGGAAAGACTGAATTTTAAATGTAACTGACAATATGTAAATCCTTCATTTCATAGATGACAAAACTGAAAGCCAGTGAGGTGGAGGTAAAATGCAGGTCGGAGGGGACATTTATTTATAATCAGCACCAGGCTTAAGGCTTATGTTCTCTACTACACTTATTTTTTTAAATTATTTTATTGTTCAATTGCACTTATTTTTTAAGATAAAATTCCTTCCCGTTCTTCTACTTATATTTAATCTCCCTATCACATTTTATTTAAATAAGTATATAATAATGAAACTCATATTTGTGATTTTATATTAAATTATTATATTCATTAAAAGAATTAGCCAATGTCCTTTTCACATCTAATATAAAAAAGTGAAATAGATTTTTCTGACAGATCATCTAGATGTTATAACATTAAAGATAGCTAAAAGCTCTTAGCAAACGTCAGCATGACTTTTAATAGGGTGGTGATGAGACCATGTGGAGAGGGAAAATTGGTCTTCATTAGAACAAGATATAGTAATTTCTGGCACCCAGAAAGAGAGAATAGTAAATTCTCAGTCAGAAGAACTGGTAATAATATGTTCTGATTCATCAAACATTCACCAGTTTATACAACACCGTCTCTCAAAGTCATCTCCCATACATTATGTTGATAAAACCCTACTAGCAGAAAGCTTCTCATTGGAGTGGCAGTGTATCTCCTAGGGGTCATCTGGAAAAGTGTGGAAAAAGACCAGTTCTCCAGTTGTCAGAATGCCCAGAGAAACCTAACTTCATGTAGCAGATTAAATATTCTACAGTAACTTGACATTGCAACAGAGAAGTCTCTTCCCACCCTCACACCAGTTGGACTTGCCCTGGGAATCATCAAGCCAGAAAGAAATCATATTTGATTCTCTTGTATTGGCAAAGGTGGCTCATATCAAGCCACTGAATTAAATACTGGAAACATTTACTGATTTCTCATAACATTGTGGTTATTAATATTCCTAAACTTTTACTAAATAATTTCCCTTATTGCATATACTGTCTTTAAAACTTTTATTGTTTTTTTTTATTATTTTAAGAGATAAGGTAATGAAAGAAAGATTAAAGATGGCTAATTGTTGGAAGCCATCTTTACTCATACCCATCTTCAATCATACCAACCCCCCACACAGATACAGCCTCCTCCACTATCTATGTATCCTGCAGCAGAGTAGTGCCTGTGTTAGAATTGATAAACCTGCACTGACGCATCATCACCCCAGGTCCATAGTGCACATTAGGGTTCACTCTTGGTGTTGTACATTCACGAGTTTTGACAAATGTATAATGACAAGTAGTCACCATTACAGAATTGGACAAATTAATTCCACTGTTCTACTCCATCCCTTTTGATGCTAAATTTAGATTAAAAACATATCTGTTGCTATTAAATAAAGATATTATAAGGTAATCATTTTAGTAGTATATGTTAATATAATGTATTTCAAGATCTTCTTAAATGATGTATTATTTGGTTCTGTTTATCAAATGTTTTATACCTATGCTAATAGACACCTCATTCAAATGGAAATGGCCCAAATATCCACCAATAGATGAATAGATAAAACAACTCTGGGACATTTACACAATGAAATTCTACTCAGCTATCAAAAAGAAGAAAATTTTACCCTTTGCAGCAGTGTGGATGGACCTGGAGAACATCGTGCTGAGTGAAATAAGCCAGTCAGAGAAAGACAAATACCATATGATTTCACTCATATGTGGAATCTAGTGAACAAACTAAACTAACAAGCAAAACAGAGACAGACTCATAGAAGGAGAGCAGATGACTGCCAGAGGGTAGGGGAGAGGTGAGGTGGAGGGATTGAGCAAAAAGGAAAAAGGACTCATGGATGTGGACAACAGTGTGGTGATTGCTGGGTGGATGGGGCATAAGGGGACTAAATGGTAATGGAAAAAAATGCAATAAAGATTAAATCAAGATGGAAGTGTAGGTAGACACGTTTCACCTCCTCACACAACCACAGAGATAATTACAACTATATCTCAAAACAAATAACAACCAGAGCTGTCAGAAAATCATGCTATATAGAAGTCTGATAAGCAAGGATTTAAAGAAGCCACATTTATCCAGATGGGTAGGATGGGTGGAATCATGGAGACTGGCAGAGATGCTCAGAGATTCTGTGTGGTACAGAGAGGTGACAGCAGAGGAAGGGGCAGTCCCACACTCATGTGTGTAGGATACACACATCAGAAGGGATTCCTTAGGAGTGAGCATTCCCAGCCCCAAGCCAGACTGCATAGCCCAGGGTTCCAGTGCCAGGAAGATAAATCCTGGTAACTTCTGACTATAAAAACCGGTGGGGGTTGGGGTGGCAGAAGAAACTGACAGATTTTCAGGAGAGTCATTTAAAGGGCCTGCACAGACTTAGACTGTACACAAACCCTTTTACTCTGGGATTCACCCTCAGGGCAACAACTGGAAGGGCAATAGCTGAAAGGATAGCAGTTGCATACAGGAAGTGGGTGAAGAGACTGGAAACAGGGTGAGTGCCAGGCAAAACTCCAGAACTCAGACAGTGGTGCTGTTCCATCTCCAAACCCTCCCAACACACAGAGCCACAAAGCGGTGAAGGGGGTTGCCCCACCTTGGGAATTACCTAACGCTCTGCTACACACAATTTGCAGGTGTCTTTTCTAAGACAGGGAGTCAAAGCAGCTCTACCTAATACACAGAAACAAATACAAGAAAGCTGCAAAATTGAGAAGACAAAGAAATATGGCCCAAATTAAAAAAAAAAAAAAAAGAAAAAGAACTAAATGAAACAGAGATAACCAACCTATCAGATACAGAGTTCAAAACACTGGTGATCAGGATGCTCAAAGAACTCACTGAGTACAGCAAAAACAAAAGGGAAGAAATGAAGTTTACACTAAGTGAAATAAAGAAAAATCTACAGGGAACCAACAGTGTAGAGGATGAAGCCGAGAAGCAAACCAATGATTTGAAACACAAGGAAGGAAAAAGCATTCAATCAGAACAGCAGGAAGAAAACAATTCAAAAAAGTAAGGCTAGATTTAGGAACCTCTGGGATAACTTCAATCATACCAACATCCAAATCATAGGGGTGTCAGAAGGAAAAGAGGAAGAGTAGAATTTGAAAACTTTTTTGAAAAAATAATGAAAGAAAACATCCCTAATTTGATGAAGGAAATTGACATACCAGTCCAGAAAGCACAGAGAGTCCCAAACAAGATGGACACAAAGAGGACCACACCAGGACACCTCATAATTAAAATGCCAAAGTTTAAAGATAAACAGAAAATCTTAAAAGGAGCAAGAGAAAAGCAGAGAGTTACCTACAAAGGAGTTTCTATCAGAATGTCAGCTGATTTCTCGAAAGAGACCTTGCAAGCAAGAAGGGGCTGGAAAGAAGTGTTCCAAGTCATGAAAGGCAAGGACCTACATCCAAGATTGCTCTATCCAGCAAAGCTGTCATTTAGAATGGAAGGACAGATAGAGTGCTTCTCAGACAAGCTAAAGCTAAAGGCGTTCATCATCACCAAGTCCTTATTATGTGAAATGTTAAAGGGATTTATTTAAGAAAAAGAAGATCAAAACTATGAACATTAAAATGGCAACAAATTTACAACTATCAACAACTGAATCAAAAAAGAACAGATTAAGCAAACAACCAGAACATGAACAGAATCATGGAGATGGAGATCATTTGGAGGGTTATCAGCTGGGAGGGAAAAGAGAAGAATGGCAGAAAAGTTGCAAGGATTAAGAAGTATAATTGGTAGCTACAAAATATATAGGGAAGTCAAGAATAGTATAGGAAATGGAGAAGCCAAAGAACTTATATGTACAACCCACGGACATGAAATAATTGGGGGGATTGCTGGAGGGATGGGGTACCAACAGGGGGTGGCAAAGGGGGAGAAATGGGACAAGTATAATAGCATAATCAATAAAATATATTTTTAAAAATAATAAAATTTTTTTAAAAAGAAACAGAAAAAAGATTAAATAAAAAATAACCCCAAAAATATAAACAAATGGCCTTTAAATTCAAATCACATATCGATATAGCAAACCAACAGACATAGAAGTACTGTTTGGAAGTATAATAGTTGTTACCCAGAACTAATTCCTCATTTGAGCATAAGTAGTGCTACCTAAGGGTGCATGTCAGTTGCCAACAATCAAGTCCTTTTCATCATTTCCACTCTAGCAGTGCGGGTCCAGATGTCATAAACTCTTTCTCAGACTATTTCACAGGACGAGAGTCCCATGGTATGTTCCCTTTAAATAGGAATCTGTGGTGAAATGCATTGGAGAAATGATGCATGTCTTAGTTTTCTTTCGGAGATTTACAAAGTATATTGACCGTTTAAAAATACTGTGAAGTCCCACACCAAATGACTTGTTCAATTTCACTGCACCCAGCTTTTGCCAAACTTATTTAATCATGGAACACTTTATTCTAAGGGTTTTAAAAAAGCATAACATAGCATAGACTGGCTTCATCAAAATTCTTGGGAGAGTGTTTTTGGAAATGCAGGTTCTAATAAAACAAAATAGAATAATAAGATAATTCATATTACTGATATTATTTTAAAATATAATGTATGTATAATTTATTGTCTTTTATTTTTTTCACATTCAAAAATTATGAGCAAGAATTCTAAAGCAATAACCTCAAATTCTACTTCACTAAATTATATTAACATATACATGGTTTATGATCACTTAAAATGCATATCCTACAAGAAGACTATATTGAATGAAATAAATGTATGAAACAAGCATATCACTTAGAAGATGACAGATTCCAATTATATATTTTAAAAATAAAGATGATGAAACAAGATACTTCATTTATAAGTGAACTACCTATTTGCATAATCATGGTAATGGTAAGGATACATTGAATGGTTGATAAGATCATTGTTACAGGGTATGTAAAGCACCTAGCCCCATACCTAGCATTTAAAAATGTATAAAAATAATAATTTATACAAAAATTTTTTATTAAACAAATCCTTACAAAATTTGGTTTTATGTATATTGTTAATCTTATGCATATAAATATACTTCATATAAGGAACAGACAATGCTCAGAGTGAAATAAGAATGATCACTATATTCCCAACTTTTAAGTAAACCTTCTGTCTTAAAATGTAACTATTCATATAAAGGTTTTGATGATAACTCTTAACCCTCCAAAGAGATTTTCTGTGTTATCATAATTAGCATCTCTATCTTAATCCAATATGGTATGAAAAATATTAATTCTAAAAAACAAGTTAAAACAGAAATTTAGCCCTGGTCAGTGTGGCTTGGTTGGTTGGGCATCATCCTTAAAAGCATAGGGTTGTGGGTTCGGTCCCTGGTCAGGACTCTTATGAGAGGTGACACACAGGTGTTTCTCGCTCAATGATACTCTCCTCTTTCTCCCTCTTTTCCCTTCTCTCTAGAATCAATAAAAAATACAAATTTATAATTTTCTACAATATATATAACCAAGACACATATCTGTAATTATACAAAGAATTTATTGAATAAAGGCATGACTGTGTTAGGTTTCTTTCCGCACATGCCCCTCCTTCGCAATTCATGAATATGTTCGAACCACTAACAATAAATTCAGAGTCTGGCAAAGACCATCCAGCCCCCATCATGGGATGGCAGTGGCAAATGCTTCGCCCACTTTTCAACAGCAGCATACCTGTAAGAAACAACTGATACCACTGCAAAAACTATAGTAGTGTGAAATCAAGAAAATGGATTTTTTTGTTTTTAAAAATAATATCCATTGAAGAAGTGTAGAAATTACAAAAAGGAAATTTAAAAACTCATCTATAATAGTAGTACAGATCGATGCCCTAACAAAATTTTAGTTAATTGTCTGTGCGTGTATGTGTATGCACATACATGCATATATATGCATTTTTGTTTCATGTGTTTCATTTTTAATTATGCATAACATGTATAGCATATATGATGTGAGTGTACTAATTTTTAGAATGGTGGAACTGTATGAACACTTTAATCTATATTGTCAATTAGTCCTCTAGAAATATTGTTTCATTTCAAGAAGGACCTCCTACCCTTTGCGACATCATGGATGCAACTGGAAACCATTATGCTAAGCGAAATAAGCCAGGCAGTGAAAGATAAATACCATATGATTTCACCTTTAACAGGAACCTAAACAACAAAACAAAGAAACAAGCAGGGTATAGTCAAAGACACTGCATTAGAGGACAGGTGGAGAGTGACCAGAGGAGAGAGAAGAGGGATTTCAGGGGAGAGAGGGAGGGATTTACAGGAACAAAGTTAAAGGACACATGGATAAAAGCTAGGGGGAGGGTGGTAACGGGAGGGAGGTGGGGAGGGGGGTGGGAGGGCTTGATTGGGAGTAAAGGGGAGAAAACTGTACTTGAACAATCATTAAAATAAAAAAATTGTTTATCAAGGTCAAAATAAAAATCTTAAAGGCTTAAAAAAAAGAAATATTGTTTCATTTCCATTTACTGATACTAACCAACAGTTATTTTTATTTAAAAAATGTTGACAATCCTGAATATCTTTAAGATTGTTGCCTATTTGAAAAATAAACAAATAAGCTTACCACCTCATCTTTGTCTTAATTTGCTTTATTCTAAATGCTGAACATGTTTTAATATAATTATTAGTTTTTTTTAAATTTTGTGCATTGTTGTATCATGATCTTTGCCCATTTTTATTGGAGTTTTGTCTTTATGTTTATATATCTTTATTATAAGAACCCTCTATACATTAAAATAATAGCTTTTTATAAACATATTTTAAAACTATTTCTCCATTTACCTGCTGACATTTTTTTCCAAATTTATTAACCTACTATTTATCAGCATTCCTAACTTAAAAGAAGGTCTTCAATTTCTGAAAGTATGTCACATGAGAATTAATAACTAGTATAGTGGCCCTTATCAACATTTCATTCTTGTATCTTTTGTTCTTCACAGTCTGTAACAATTCAAAAGAAACTTAAAAGTACCTTAATATACAAGATTCATATAAGAAAATTTGAATTTTTAAAATTGCAAACCTTATAGAGGAAAAGAGAAATAAAAATGCATTCAAAACAAGGAAATATTCTCACTAATTGAGCATAATTTTACTTCTAAGTTTTCTGGCAACCAAGGCAAAATGAAAGTAAATACTGTGCTGTAGTTGTTTTAATATTATATTTCAAATGTAAAGGATAACAGTTCATATAGGAGAGCAATTTTTCCTAGAACCTAATTCTGAATGATCATATGGTTTTTGATGCAAGCAATTATGGAATACATTAATTCATTAACCCATTAATTCAATCGATTCACAACAGTTAATTGTTTAGTATGTGCCATGCAGAAGCTCTGGCCTTAACTGTAAGACTATTATTCTTTGAGTCCTGAGCACAGGTCTCTCCTTCATTACTGTACTCTGCTTCAATCAATTTCTCCATTTAATTTACCCAAAGTAAAAAACTTAAAACAAAACTGACTATGTTTGTATAATATTTATGGGATAGGGGTTTGGTTGCAAAACAGAGAAAACAATTCAAGGTCAATTTTAAAAAAAATGCTTTACTGTAAAGATAGTAGAGTATCAACTGGATTGAAAACTTGACTGTAAGACCTACAACAATAAAATACATAGAAGAAAAAATAGGCACTGAACTTATGGACCTTGGTCTCAAAGTGGTTTTTGTAAATTATGAAATCCAAGAAAGTGTTGAATAAGCCAGCTTCAGAAATGGTAGAAATCAAGGCAATTCTAGAAGCCTCAATGCCAGTTTGTGAGTTTTTATATCTTTCTAGAGGAGTGGATTGGACCCTGACTACAACTAAGAACCTTCAGATAAGATTTTTTTGAAGTATCATACCCAGACCCATCTCAAACCAATTAAATCAGTTTTGGGGGCCAATGACTACTCAGCAGTATGTTTTAAGAGTCCCAGGTGATTTTAAAGTGCAGGCATTATTGAACCTTTCTGAAGAATTGCATTTAACAAAATTATACTGAAAAAAAAAAACCTCCTATTCTCAATGTGTTTCTCTCAGTTCAGCATTCAGAATGCCAAAGACAAAGACGGCAATGCTCCAACTTGACAGTAATGTACACCACCCGCTGAATCAGTAATGGCCATAGGAGAGACTCATGAACCAGAACATAGCTGCAGAGTAGGGTGACCAGCTGTCTTGGTGGCCTGGGACCACATTTCCCAGAACGTGTGACTTTGAGTTGTAAAACTGGAACAGGCCCAGTCAAAGCAAGGAAGTTGGTCCCCCTTCAAGGGAGCCACACCTATGTGCAGGGTAAGGAGGAATTCCTGGGAGTGGAATGAGGTGATTGAAGGAATCAACAGCACTTCATTCCATTGTATAGTCTTAACGTTTATAGAACTCATTCCCACATAATTTGAAGTGTCTTGTGATTGATTTGGGGGCAGGAGGTGGGAATATGGGTGTGGAATGTGGGTGGGGCAGGAGTTGAGCTATGCATGTGGTGATTTACCTGCAGTACTGCATAAAGTAAAAGTTTAGCACAATCTTGCCATATTCGATGCATCTTTTCTATTTCTCTTTTCTGTTTCAAAGAGAAGATAAAATGGAGGTACGTTTGGTGATTTAGATTGTAGAAACTCTTTTATGGCTTAGTTTACCCAGCAGCAAAAGTCTCGGGTACATAGAGCAAAAGAGACAACTTTTACAAGTCCTACACTAATGTTCCAAAATACTTTAAGTCAACTTTACAACCAAAACTAAAACCACATATGTGGGCACGAAAAATGTGCCAGAAATGTTATCTCTGACAGCCAAATGTCATCCTTTTTCTCATTTTAAAATGAAAACACTACAAAAAGTAGGGCGTTTTAACTTAGAAATGACATGCTATTTCCAGTGTCTCCACTCTCTGCTAGTCAGACTTGGCTGAATGACATTTTCTTAAATTTTTAATTATCTCTAATTCAGTAGCCAACGGACTGTTGTTTGGTGATAAGGCAATGGCAAGATAAGAGGTACAAACACTCAGGAGATTTTCCTTACTGTAATGGCCTATCTGGCAAGAGAAGATCACAACAACCTCTTAAATTATAAGCTGTGATGATCATAAATCATTATTCATTACCATGGGTATTCTGGAAATCTACTGCACATCTCCTAGGAAAACCAGTGAGAGCAAGAGGTCCCTAGGACTCCCAAACCAAAATAAACAATGCCAACACTATAAGGCATGTGGGAACACAAAATGCAATTTGTTATATACAAGAAAGCTGGGTGAGATGAAAATTCCCTTCAGCCACACAAAGGAGAAAGCTGTAATAGATTAATGCTGAAAGTTTAACAGTGGCTCAAGATATATTCCACAAAGGAAAACCAGTGTCCTTGGAGTATGGAAGGAAGAACTAATCAATATAAAACAGAACCAACCTAACAATGAATGCCATCCCACTGACAGGAACAGCTACCGAACTCCCATGTACAAATTGCTGCCAGTGATACACATTCTGAGAAATGCATTCTGAGAAATTACCTTGCCATGTGAGTCTGAAAGTAGACAGGGCTCATGATTTTGGTGCCCTAAAAGAGATTATGATCGTGTAGACAATAAATGTTAAAATCTCAGACAAAGACTAACCACAAATAAAGAAACACAAAAAGAAAAAGTTCCCTATTCCTTCTAGGAGATACAGTAGCTTCTCTGAGCTATAGTTTCTGGTTTGCTTACATTCTAAATCTTTAATTACTTAGCTAGACAATGGGAAATGGTTTATGTTCCTCAGAATAGTCAAATGATCAATTAATATTAAATGCTCAAAGTAGATATTAAATGATCAATTAATAGGCCAAAAAACAAGGGAAACCCTGATAAAATGAACTCTTATTCTCTAGATTAAAACTAATTTAGTTTAAACAGGAAAAAAAATAAAATAATTCAGATTAAGTGTAAATTTTATGGACATAAAAATAACTTATGTTTGGATTTTCCCTAATATGTAATGTTTATTTACCTCAACATTTGCATTAAGTGTACTTTTCTCTCAACAACACAAGATCCTACTAAAATAGCCTCTCACAGAAAATCTAAGTTCCCATTTATTAGAGAAATTATGAGGCATTTTTCCACCTATTCCTTTGTCTCAATCTGCCTGACAGTTTTTATTTTGAGAGTGCCCTGGTTGTCATTGAATCCTTTCAGTGTTTTGCTAGCACTTTCTTCATTTCTCTGAAAATGAGTCTTCTTGTCAAAATGTAGTAGGTCATTAGCTATGAGAAGAGAAAGGATAGGCCAGGTGCAGAGGGTCACCAGAGGTCACCGGGCACCTGAGTGCCCAGGAAATACAAACCCCTGCATGACTACTCCCTTAAGCATTAACCTCTGGAGATGACATCTAGGCCTCAGCTGTGTTTCAGCTCCAAGCCCAGAGAAGCAACAAAATCAGATGAAGTTATGCCATGGCTGACGTCAGCACCAGCTGCATTGACTAATGTACCCCTGCCCTGGCACGGACCAATCAGTGAAGACTATGATCCTAAGGGATCCAACCTGAAAAGCTAATGAATATTCTACTGATATAATCCCCTGAGACTTTCAGATAAAAGCCCTTAAGATAGGGATCTCTCTCTCTTCCTCCCTCATTCCCTCCCTCTCTCAGTCTCCCTCCCCCTCCTTCTCCCCGCTCTCCCTCTTTCTTCTCTCTCTCTCCCTCCCTCTGCTAAGTTCCAAGAGCCTTTCTTTGCCTCTGTAAGTTGTTTCCTGAGCCCATTTTTTTCTATGGCTCATTTCTTCTACCTCTGTGACTTTCTAACCAAATTTTCTCTTATAGGTTGAGTCTTGGCTCTGAATTGACACGACCACTGGCCTGCAGTGACCATGGAACACTGCAGATGGCTCACTGAAACACGAGAAAAACATACACAGAGACAACCAGGTCCTGTGGGGAAATAGGGATAGAATGGCCACTCTCTCTAGTGGAGAGCATCTCATTCTCTAGCCTGAACAGGCTTTTATTGGGTTCATTTACACAGGAATTCAGATAAAGCTCGTTAATCGTTGCCAAGAAGTAAGGATGCAACAATAGATAACAAAGAACTCTGACAGCCCATTTTGAGTCAGGGTCAGATAGTAAAGAGCTGTAAAATTTTAAGGAACAAACTTACTTCTTGCTTGGACCCTTATCATTTAATTGAGAGCATTCTAAACAAAGCAGGTTTCACAGGATTTTACACATTCTTTCTTAGGCTTGATTGCCTGGGGAAACTGTCCTTTCCAGCACAGGGCTGTACCACCCTCTGTCATTGTTTCCAGGCTTAGGTGGAGCAAGGGAAGTAAGGCAGCCAAGAGATTAGGAGATTTCTCGAAGACAATGAGGACTCAGGCTATGTCAAAGCTGAGGGGTGAGGGTCCATCACCCCCTTTTGCTGTAGCCCCCAAAGTCCTTCCTTGGGGGCCTCCCACGTCATCATGCCTGTATTAGGTGGTTCCCTCCTTGGGGAATCTTACCTGTCATTGGCTAACCGACCAAGCATTGGGGGCCAGTTATGGGTGAAGTAAAAGGAGCAGAAGCGGCGCTCCTGTCAGGGAGATAAGTTTTTGTATCCTTAGTGGCTTATCGTCCAAGGTCACTCCCTCAGCCTTAGCCTTGGTGGGGATTACAGCTTTTGAAACCAGGCAGGGCAGTTACCAACACTGAATTGTTTCTTAGCCTGAACTCAAGGACTGAGCTTGCTGAGCCAAAGACGAACACCTGGTACCATTTCACCACCAACAAAAGCAGTCATTTGAATTCTTATGTTGGAAGTTGCTCTCCTTTCTCCTCACTTTCCTTTAGTTTCTAACCATATACTAAATTTGGTTCCTAGGAAAGCTTACTGCACAAAATCTATGTTGACCCACGCTGAAATCAACTTCAGCTGTATGACATTCAGGTTTCCTCATTAAAACATCTATTCTCTGAGTAGCACATGTGTTTGACCACCTGAGGCCCATGTCAAATGCAAGGAAGGATCCAACATTCTTAACAGAGGTTTTACAGAGGCTATTTCACTGATTACAAGTTTGTTTAGTTTTTTTTTTCCTAGTTCTTTTGTCCTCAGACACACAATGACGAGCACTTGGCTCAGGCAACAGTAGTCAGGGTAGTCTATGATCAAACTCTGTCTGCTCTCTCCCAGACCCTATTGTCTACCTCTAATTCGTTCCTGGTGAATGATGGCAGGGTAGTAGTCTACATCCGCAAGCTGAGTCCCTCCAGACCTCTGTCTCACATGGTTCAGACTCACCCCCCACAGGAGTTCTAAGCCTATCAATATGTAGACTTATGACCTGTTGATCCATAGGTAAAACTTTTAGAATTGAGAAAGCAAACATAATTGCTTTTCCTCTTTCACACTCATCATTAGGACAAAAAGAAAGGAATTGTTTGAAATTACAGCACTCTTGTTCAGAAAAGCCCCTTAGCTTGCTTGTGTGAACAACCTGAAGACTGACACTCCCTCAGTGATGTAATCTTAGTCCTAATCCTCTTGGGCTAAGAGCCGAAAATTCTAGTAAGGAAGACAATGCCATACTCAGGCAACCTTATCCTTTATTCATAAACTTGACTGGTTTATGCCTTTTCCAACTGGTGAGTATTTTGCAAATGGATAAAATATGTGGAATCTAACTCTACTTCTCTAAATCCCAAAAGTAAATTGTGGAGTTGTAGGCTACAGGGGAGCCCCAAGCTGCATCCCCTGAGCATGCCATTTGGATAAGCTGTCTCAGCCATCCTTCCAGGGGCCAGAGTGGGTTTGGCCTCCGAGCTGAACAGACTCTGCTGACAGGGCAACGTGGAGAGGCAGGACTGCTGACTCCTGAAAGGTCCTTGGCAGGAACTTAATCAAAGACTCCAATCCACGGATCTTAAGGTAAATAAAACCCTAGAAGCTCTCAAATGCATGCCCAAACAAAACTTCAAGACAGGGAGGAAGAAAAGATAAGTTAGCTTTGAGAAATGAAAGAAACAAAAAGCTACCTGAGGCTATGAATTTGCCATCACTCACCAGGAATGAATTAGAGATAGACAGTAGGGTCTGGGAGAGAGCGGACACAGTTTAATCATAGACACTGCTTCGGAGGACCAGAAATGAAGCAGGTTAAATCAAAAAATCTACATACGTCCCAGAGAAAGGACATTGAAGCTGAATAATTGAATCAGTGTCACTGTTAAGACACATCACACTTGTTTTAATTGACTCCATTTTCATGGTCTTTCTAAATGTTTTGGACTGCTATAAACCCACAGCCTTGCAACATGGTAATAAAACAGCATTAGCATGAGGCTTTATGAAACATCATATTTAGGGGCTGATATCTTGCTCACAAAATAATTAAACCACCCAAAGATTTTCAAAGAATTCTGTGCAATCCTTAAAACAAAGGGATGTGGCCTTTCACAGCTATGCTATTTCCAGAACAATGAAAGAAACTAGGGCAAATTAGAGAAGATGAAAATATACACCAGGAAAAGATTAGAAGGGAAATAATTACTTTTAAAAAGTCCAATGTCTGTATCTAAACCACAGGTCAGCCTGACCTGGAGTGAGTCTCCTCCTGTGACCCTGTCCTTTTTCCTGGCGTGTGGAGAACAGACCTTTAGGTCAGGCAGGACCTCGGGAGCAGAACTGCATGGTCAAGTGGTGACTCAGTGAGCACAGGAAGGATATAGTTGCCATGGCTCTCTGACCTACCCAAGATGACTCTGTGAGGAATTGAGCAGGTGGACTAGTCCCATCTGTCCTTTCCTTACTCCATAGAAATGAGCTGCCCTTTGGGTATACAAGTGGGAAAAGATAAACCCCAAACCAGTGGAGTTACCTTCACTTTTCACATGGAGTACTGGATGAGGGCCACCAAATATTAATAGACTTCACAGTCTCCCTGGTGAAATTCAAAATGACTAAGTCAGGGTCACTTTTTGTAAAGCTATTCAATGCAGACTCCCACTGGGATAGAAATATATTGCAATTCCTCCTTTTCTTGTAGGAGAGAAATGGCCTTAGGCATCAGTCTGGCACCCAATTACAATTGTCTAGTGGACAATTTTTAAAAAAAGAATCTGAAATTATTGAAGAATTTAAATAGGGTTAAATGCACTCAGATTTTATCTATTTATATATACTTTGTGCAGTAATATGAGATGCTATAAATGAGATCAAAAGCTCTTTCTTCCCATCCTCAACGTGAAAATCATGACCACTACCTATTGCCTTTAAAGTTGTGTTTGTTTTATTGTTTTTAGAGAAATTCTCACTTCATACATTTAATTATCAATGCCAGGGGATGCCAATGTCATCTGTAATAAAAGTCACTCTCTGGCTTTCAGAATCGTTTCAGATTGACAGATTTCACAAGTCTGTAACACCACAGGTGTATAACTGATGAAAACTCACCAGCTTCTGCAGACCAAAGCTGTGATTTCCTGTACAAAACATATTGAAGCAGGGCCCTCTGTCATCACCTGCTATCCCTGGACAGATCCTCATCCTGTGTGCTGCCATGGGAATTCCCATTGTGCTCAACTCTATAAGAAGATTCAAAAAATTCACCACCTCATTTTCAAGGTGTGAATATGTCCTATCATTATCCATTAGTTACTGGGCACTAGCAGTGCATCTGGCACCTATTATGACACAGCCTTGTCAGAGCAATTCTGGACATAACTAGAGCCACCAATGTCCCGACTCCCAAGAGAAAGAAAAAACTATAGGCATCAATGTGTTGAAAAGTTATTAGAATTCTGCCTTCAACCTATCTCCTACCTACAGATAAGAAATGACCTCTCTAGTGCTATGAATGAGCTTCGTAGAAAAGAAAATTTCACGTTTATACACAAAAAAGTCCAAGCTTAAGTATCTTCTTTCTCCAAATTTGTACTTCTTGCAATATTACCAGACCTTACCTATTAGAATAAAATAAGTGAAATGTGATTAATATTACGCAACACAGTTAAGACACTTAATATTGCACTATTTCTCTTATTTTTCAGATCAGCCAACGAATGACTAATAAAAATTAAATTTTAGATTCCGAAAAGACTTAGTGAGTACAAATAACCATTCTGATGTTAACGTACACTGAACATAAAGTATTGCTTTCTTATTTATCTCATTCTGCTGTATTTCCTGATCTCAGCCTTTATTAGGTAGTTAGAAGAATTTTCCAAACATTTAACTTTTCTTACCCCTTGATAAAGGTTTAATCATATTGAATTTATGGGTAGATGTGTAGGCTGGTAGATATTCAAAATATAGTCAACATTGGCACATCAGTGTCAAAAACAAAACTAAATAATTTGTAGTCAGCATACACTATTAGTAAAATAGAACCACATTCTTTTACTTATATTTTGACAGGTGTAAATGTTGTATAAATACATTAGAACACTACAAATCTCATTTGTTAAGAATGCTACAAGATTAATTGCAACAGAAAAAGGCAGATTCCTATGTAAATACACGTATGTGTGTTGGTATATAGCTTTATCATCTTCTGGGGAGGGAAGTTTTTTTCTCATCTTAAAAATCATTCTCTTTAAATTACTTGCTGCCATTTTCTCTAAGGCTTACCCACAGACTGAGAGAAAAAGAGTGAGATATCAAAATAATACAAAAAATAAGAAAGAAGAACATTCATAAATATAGATGAATTCAAAGAAACATATAAACTAATTTACTGAATCCTACATAAACAAAAAAGAAATTTTGAAAACCGGACTGAAATATATAAATTTCCAAAATGTAAAATTTACTCTGAAAGTGGTAAAGTAGCCAAACAGTTCAAATACAAGTAATATAGGGGAACTGTTCAGTGGTTTAGTCCCCTTTACAAAAAGCACCAGGTCCACACGATTTCATAGGGGAATTTTACAAGCTTGTAAAAGCAGTTGATTCTAATGCTATTTAATCCGTTTCACAGCATAGAAGAGGAAGGAAGAGATGTAGAATACGGTTACTTAAACCCAATAAAGATTACACAAGAAATGCATTTTCACACCAGTATTGCTTGTGAATACAAATCCTGAGTGGGTGAGGGTAGTTATTTCAGAAAGGCAAAACAGGTTTTAGAGAAATTTGATCTAGTTGGAAGGAAAGACCCAAAATAATGTCCAGAAACTAAAACAAATATGTACCCTCCAAAATAATAGCACTTCAGGTCCATTAATTACTACTGAACTGAGTCTTCTGAGCAGGAATACAGCAGCAGGAATTGCAAGAACCGTTTTTTGAAGGGCAAACTGCCGATGCACACTGCACAGCCATCGCCTGAGGGGCAGGGCGCAGATGCAGAAACAGGAGCCAGGCCCTCGAATTTCTGAATGAGAATTCTTCAGTGTTAAGGCTCAGGAATCTGACTTTTAAACAACTTTCTCAACTGATTTTTCTGACCCCTAAAATTTAACCCCTGCAGTGCCTAAGTAGTGGCTCTACTCATGGTTTCTACCATGTAGAATAAAAATGTTACTTGCAATACAGACATTATCAAGTGAGGCATTTGTATTAATAATTAACTAAGAAACATTATTTCTATTTGGCCGGATTGGTTGGTCTGTTTATCATTATAAGTTATTTTGCAAAGATTATTTTTAATACAAATTTACAAGTATATGCTCATAAACTAAAACTTATTTTAATATGCTTTCTTTTAAAACGACCTTTGGATCCTTTTCCCTATCAAATCACATCCATTATTAAATAATACAGACCATTTATTCATTCAATAACAAGTATTTATATAATGTTTATTATCTAATTTACCCTACACCAGGGGCTGTTTAAAATTATGGATTTTCAGGTTCAATTCCCAGTCAGGGCACATGCCTGGGTTGCAGGCCACAGCCCCCAGCAACTGCACATTGATGTTTCTCTCTCTCTCTCTTTCTCCCTCCCTTCCCTCTCTAAAAACAAAAATAAATAAAATCTTTTTCAAAAATTATGCATTTTTCTACCTACCATATTGTTTTTCTTCTTTATATAATTGCAATAATTTTAATAACAGTCCCACACTCTCAAATTTTAACAAAATAACCCTTTAGTCATTTTCTATCTTTATTGTATTTTTCCCAATACCATTTGGTTCCTTTATACCTCCCACACCCCCAGCAATCACCACACTGCTGTTTGGGTCCATGAATCCTTTTTCCTTTTTGCTTGTCCCTCTATTCCTAACCTCCCCACCACCACCTGCTGTAAGAGTGAAACCATATGGTATTTCTCTTTCTCTGGCTAACTTACTTCACTTAGGGTAATACTCTCCATGTCCATTCATACTGTCACAAGGGGTAACGTTTTCTTTCTTATGGTCAAGTAGTATTCCACTGTGTACATCTCCCATAGTTGTTTCACCCGTTCATCTACTGATGGATACTTGGGTTGTTTCCATATCTTGGTGACTGTAAATAACACTGCGATGAACATAAGGGTGCTTAAATTCTTTCAAATTAGTGTTCTGGGCTCCTTTGGATATATTTCTAGAAGTGAGATTACTGGGTTGAACGCAGATCCATTTTTAATTTTTTGAGGTATCTCCATTCTGCTTTCCACAGTAGCTGCCCCAACCTGCATTCCCACCAACAGTGATGAAGCGTTCCCCTTTCTCCACATCCTTGCCAGCACTTGTTGTTTGTTGATTTATTGATGTTAGTTGTTCTGACAGGTATGAGATGATATCTCATTGTAGTTTTAATTTGTATCTCTCCCATAATTAATGACACTGAGCATCTTTTTATATGTCTATTGGCCATCTGTATGTCCTTTTTGGAGACGTGTCTAAGTTCTTTGCTCAATTTTTAATTGGGTTGTTTGTTTTTTGCGGGTGTTGTTGGTGTTGAGCTTTGTAAGTACTTTATAAATTTTGGATATTAACCCCTTACAGATGTATTGGCAAATATATTCTCCTGTGAATTGTTTTTTTATTCTGTTGATGATTTCCTTTACTATGCAGAATCTTTTAATTTGATGTAGTCTCATTTGTTTTTGTTTTTGTTTTTTTATTTCTCTTGCCTGGGGAGACATATCCAATAAAAAATTGCTAGGAGCAATGTCTAAGACTTTTCTGCCTGTGTTTTCTTCCACAATTTTTATGGTTTTGGGTCTAATATTTAAGTCTATGGTCCATTTTTCATTTATTTTAGTGTATGGTATAAGAAGGTGGTCTAGTTTCACTTTTCTGCACATACCTGTCCAATTTTCCCAACACTATTTATTGAATAAAGTATTTTAGCC
Organism: Tonatia bakeri; assembly: GCA_004024845.1. NCBI lineage: Eukaryota > Metazoa > Chordata > Mammalia > Chiroptera > Phyllostomidae > Tonatia > Tonatia bakeri. Next base: position 67,667 of record PVIA01004712.1, read on the forward strand.
TATTATATGTGTTTGCTTCCTCTGTCAAATATGAACTGATTAGAGGTGTAGGTTTATTTCTGGGCTCTCTATTTTGTTCCATTGATCTATGTGTCTGTCTTTATGCCAGTACCATGCTGTTTTGATTACTATGGTCTTATAGCACAGTTTGATATTAGGTAGTATAACTCCTCCAACTTCGTTCTTCTTTCTCAGAATCACTGTTGTTATGCAGGGGCTTTTGTGGTTCCTTATAAATTTTTGATATATTTGTTCTAGTTCTGTAAAATACATAATAGGAATTTTTATAACAATTACATTGAATCTATAGATTGTTTTGGGTTGTATGGATTTTAATGATGTTGATTCTTCTTATCTATGAACACAGTACATGCTTCCACTTATTTGTATCTTCTTCAGTTTCTTTCTTCAATGTCTTATAGTTTTCTGAGTACAGGTCTTGTACATCTCAGTGCATTTTCTCCATCTACCATATTGTTTTTCTTCTTTATATAATTGCAAGAATTTTAATAACAGTCATATACTCTCAAATTTCAACAAAATAATCCTTTACTCATTTTTAATAGTTTTTTAAATCAGTTATAGTTAAATAAGTCATACCTAATTGCAAGTAAAAATTTCAATGTTATTTTGCTTACACCAGGATGTTCTGGACTTACTATTGGGTAGATTATACTCAATCATGTTGCAATATTATCAAAACAGCATTTTATTGACTAGTTTTTACAGGAAAAACTTCTTATTTGCTATGAAAATAATTTCTTATTTTATTTTATGCCGCTTATTTCTGTTCATATTTTTCATAAAGAAGTACATTCTCCTTAATGTGAGACTTTCATTTATAAAGTTACCAGTACTCTTATATGCTAATTACTCTTAATTGGTCAGGAGAGAGAAGAGAACAAAATGAAATTTCTGCCCTTATGTAATTCACATTCATTTTCATAACTTTATTGGTATATTAGTAATTTGGTTACTGATATTATAACTAATAGTAATAAATGCATTAATAATATTTAGAATATAATACTGACAAGGTAGTTGGCAACAACTATCTAATCTCTATATCATGACAACAGTAAATTGAAAACAATAAGAGGAAGTTTTGTCCTTCCTTTCACTTTGGATAAGAAATGGAAATTCTGGAGTTTATCTCACTGTGAATTATGAATGTCCTTTAGAGGGTGCCTTTCATTATTTCCTCCCTCACCAACTTCTGAAATTCCCACCCTACAATTCCATTTAGGACCAACATATCACAACTGTCACTGAATCCATCTGTTGGTTTATTTAGAACACTATTCAGACTTTAGTGACATCTTTGAGAACATTTTAAAAACAAATGCCTGTTCCCAATTTTCCCATATCTCTTGAACGCGTTAGCATTTTCAAATTCAAAGTTTTCTGCAGTGAAACCTAATAAAGTTTTCATATTTATTAAAGGTAGAAAAAAACACAGATACAAACTAGATTGTCTTCTAATTATATTATGTGCATTCTTACCATGGAGTTATTGATTAGGACGTTGTAATCCTAAAGCTACCCATTCTCCAAACTCCCTATGAAGCTTCAATTATTACATGAAGGCTTCCCCACTAACTCTAGTTGATATCCCATACACCCTTTGATTCTATTTAATACCTAATTTAAGTAACATTTTATGTTAAACATAAATTCTGTTATTTCTTAGTGTTACAAATTATCAAAAGCATATTACAAAATGCACTATATATTTTATTGTACGACATAGAAATTATTATAAAGTACTATGTATTATATATTATATATGCATGTACATTTATAATCTTTCCCTATAGATACACGTATTAATAATTGGGATGATAACCATTAAATGTCAACAGTAGTACGTCTGAATTGTGTACTTAGGAGTGTGTGTGTACTTTTTAGTTTTCTAATTTCCAGTGTCCTATAATAAATGTCTTTTCCATACTGAAAGCAGCATAAATCATTTTTATTACAGACTGAATACTATTTCTACAATAATGTTATATCCTACTTGAGGATAGGGGCATATTTTACATTCCTGCAGCTCTGCAACAACTTTTGTTGACAGGAACACAGAGGATGCAAGTACTCAGTAAGAACTCTGAGTTGCATGGATTGGAGTGAAACAGAAACAAATCACTTTATCATTATCTACATCCATACAGGCCAGAAAGTACCTTGATCATCGCCTCACTAGGAAATCTACCCCCTTAAGCCACAGTCTGTGGTTTCACCTGGAAGAATTACTGTCCACTCCACCAAGGAGAGTTTGAAAATCATGTTTGTAATTGATCAACAATGGGGATAAACACAAAGAGCTTTCAGTGGTGCTGGCCAGGGATGCTATCTACTCTGCAACTCTTAGCATACACCCACACAAAGAATGATCTCACTCAAAATGTCGGTAGCTTACTGTTAAAAAAGTCAGCTGGACTAACCATTTATTTATTTTTTACTCTTAAAAAATTAGGAAAATAAAAAATCAAAGCATTATGATTTTATACTACTTATATGCCCCAAAGAGTATATGGAAGATTAAAGATGATTCACCTCTGAAATTTTCTCATCAAAAGGAGTGTTCCCTCTAATAGCTTTGGCCAATGAAGTATGACAGTAGTGACATTCAGCCAACTCCTGGGCCTAATCTTTAAGAGAATGGATACTTCTGTCCCATCCTCTTAGAATCAGCTAGCAGGTAAAAAAATAAGATTACCTGAGACCATCTTGCTAGAGGAGCTCCAGCCATGTGAAGAGGCCTTGGAAAATGAAACAGTATGCAGTGAAAGACCAAGGAACACAGAGATGCCAGGTGTGTGCACAGAGAAGCATCATGGGAGCAGATGCTCCAGCCCCGGATGATCCCACATGGATTAGTGAGGAATTACCTGGCCGAGTCATTCTCAAATCCCCGACCTACACACAACTGTGAGCAAAGATACAACGGTTGTTTGAAGTCACAGAAATGTCTCCTTTTTACCCTGAATCCATCTCTTTCGCTTCCTAGAAATTCAAAACAACATGGTAGATTTTACTGTGCGTGTAGAGAACACGAGAAACATGTTCTTCACAATAAACAAGTGGACTTCACATCTGTAAGTAGATGCAAGCAACAATTACAGGCATTGTTTTCATTTTTTTAAGGTGATCCTATTTTTGATGGCGTAAGCAGCTGTATTATCTACCAAACTCTGGATGACTAAAATGGGCATAAACCAGTCACTCTGCTGATTGTGACTCCATTATGACATTAATTGATTTAATTGAACTCTTTGACATAAAGTTCGTCACCCATGCCTTCGTGCCTAAACTGAACAATTGTGCTGCATTTGTTTGAGTTCCCCGTGATGCACAGCGAGATGTGTCCAACATACAGCTGTCAACCAGTATAAGAGAGTATCACTAGAAATTCGTTATTTGATTAAATTCAGCATCACCTCCTTCAGTCTTCTGTTTGAAAGCCCTAAAGCTCTTGATACAGTAATTTCTGTTTTGCTCTAAAACCCTTGCCCTTAAAAGATTTATAATGTGTAATCTCATCAAACATCACTGTTTTACAGATGACGGAATACACCAAAAGATTAAACAACTTGCTTAAATTCATGCATTTAGTACAAGTAAAGTCATTAGAAACTTAAAATTATTTCCTTTAACAGAGTGCAGACGGGTGGACCAGGACTGCCGGAGGGTGTTGTTCCTCCTGAACAGTGGAAGGCCTGAAGTGTAGGACGCTGGAGAGAAAGGTAGCTGTGGAGATTTAAGAGATTACAATTACATCTTAATCCATCTGGAGCATGAGACAATGTGGGCCAATATCACTCACAAAATTTGAAGAAAAAAATGCTAAAAAGACATAAATGTGAAGGGGCTAGATGGATATGAGTGGCAATAAAGATTTCTTTTTTAATTAGTTGCATAGAGTAGTCATAAAACTAGATATCTCTGCTTTGAGATGATTCTTCATTAACAGCTGTTTATTGTACTGTGAATTATTGCAAGATAATGCATGCAAGATGCTAGCTTGATATTTGTGCTTCCACTTTTCAAATGAACTTGACTGTCAAAAATAGGGAGCAAATCAGGACGGGAAAGGCTGTCAGCAGATGCAGGAGAGCAAACTCTCTGTCTTACATTTCCAATGCGTTTTTGCTATGAAACACATATTAGGGTGTTTAAGAAACTAACTAATGAAAGTCAGTGGTAGACAGTGGGATTGCTTTTTTAAAGTTATGAGAAAACACAAACCCGGTTTTATCTCTATGACATGATAACCCCAGGATATGAACATACTTAAAACCTATACAATCCAAAGTGGGCTTGAAAAGCTGTCTATAAATATATTGAATGGCGGGGCTTAAGCACAACAAAAATAGTTTTGTTTTATTAGTTTGTACCACCACATTAATGAAAGTATATCAAAAAGGAACTGTTTGAGTCTATACTTGGGTGGGGTAAACTCTCCATGCCACTAATCAAAACATAAGACCCAGGCTTTAAAAATATCAATCTGGAGAGTGAATCCCAATGGGCCTGCTCAAGTCATGGAAGAAATCATCATTTATTGAGATTTAGCGTGTGCCAGACAGTGCAGAACATACGCATTGTCCTTGTCTTTACTGTGACCCCCACAACAGATACTGCTTCTACCTTTAAACATAAAAAAAAAGCACGTATGCTTACAAAGGCCAACTGTGTCTCTCCAGCGCATGTAGCTTATTAGTGGTGAAAACGAAATCCAATGAGTTTTACTGAGAATCAAGCACATGCCAACACATTCTTCTACCGGATTTATGAAGCAGATATTTATTATCTTCATTTTAATTATGAGATAACCAAGATTTAGAAAGCAAATTACAAAGCTCATATAAATAGAGATAATGAGAGGCATACAGGGAATCTTATCCAGGGCTATCTTAGTTTTCCCACTGTGGTGTCTTGTCTTCAATATGTATCTAATTCTCACTATTTTGCCCTTTGATTTAATGTGACTAGCACACTAATAATAATGTAGGAGTCTACCATCCAAAAAATCTGTGATCCTCAGGTCAAGACTGTTGTTTGCAGCTCAAGTCATCCCCAGAGACGAAACAGAAGCTCACAGGGGAATAAACAAGCATTCCTACAGCACCCTTTCAGTATTAGCTAGATTAGGCTAGGTTTATGCTGCATAAACAACATCCCCACCTCCTCAGTATTGAAATAGTTAAACAGAACAGATGCAAAGTCTGGCAGTGGGTTCCAGCCATTTTCCTTGGCAGTTGTGCTCCACACAGTGACTCAATGATCTAAGTGGCTTTGAACTTGAGACTATTCCATCTCAATGTGAGATCTCTACATTCTCCATGGCCAGGTAAGAAAGTGACCAAAAAATCCTAGATGCCTATTCACAGTCTCAACCTGGAACCGACACATGTTCCTTCCTTTCACACTTTATTAGCCCAAGTCCAACGTCGGCTAGCACATAACTCGGAGGGACTGGGGTGTGTGATTTGCCATGGACCGAAGGAAGAGGAAAATCAAATAAAAATTGGTGAACACATAACACTATCTCTACCACATTGTCACTAACAACTAGATCCAAAATATACCAAAAAAAGCAAATGCTTAGAAATGAGCAAGTAAGACTATAGGTTTAGAATTAGGATAAATTTTTCTGAATAAACAGACATAAAGCCTCACTATAAATTTATTGATTCAACTAAGGAAAGAGGAGGAAACAGAAACAATAAAGGCCAGCAAAAAAAAATTATGTGGCAATTAAATAAAGTAAAACTATACATAAACATGCAAAGTGATCTTAAATATTTTATTTAAATTTCAAAAGTAAAAAATGTAGCACTATGTTGCCGTAGGTTAAGAGTTTATGCATCATTTGACTCACTCACTTTACAATTCGATTTCTCAGATTCTCTTCAACAGCTCCCTCCTTTCTTCATAGCAGTGAACGAAGTTCTATGACAATGCTGAAAAAGTCCAGAGACAGTCCCTACCTTCTGAAAAACAACTCTAAGATGAGAAAAACAGACATGCCTGGATTAAAAGGACAAGGTCACTCTGACAGAGTCTTAAAGTAAACCATAAAAACACCAGGCCTAGAAGGAATCACTAGGGTCTCCCGAAAGGAATACACCATTCCTTCAGTGCCTTGGGCAGTGAGTGTCTTTCACATGGCACAGGTCTCCTGGCTGCTCCCTTTAATCTCTGCCTGGTAGTGCGGTGGCCCAGTCTTTCTTGGAAGCCTGTGTGAAATACTGCAGAGCAAAATAATCTAGAATGAAGAAAATAGTTAACACAGAGCTTTGTCGGTCCCATTCATTGTGTATATCAGCCACAGCAGCATACAGAACCTTTACACGCACTGCTTTCAGCCCGCCTCAGCCCACCTTGCAAGCAACTGACACTTGCCAAGACCACCTGTGCCTCCTGTGCGGGAAAACATCTCTTCCTCACTTGGCCCCAACAAGCATCCTTAGTTGTGAAACGCAAAGATGGTATAAGACAAAAATATACTAATACATTTCAAGAAGTCTTTCAGAAGTTACAGTCCATGCTGGGCAGAGTGATTTTTCAGCTGATTTTATTTTATTAGTGAGGACTCTGGAGAAATTTGGAGGGGCGTAAATCCTCTTCTGTATTATCATGCAAAGGAAATAGTTGTCATCTTTGAAATCCCACAAGCACACACATTTCCTCCCAGAGCCTAAACCTGGCCTCAGAGAGAGTTTTCCTTGGAGGTATCTCATTTATTCCAGAGGTCCATTGGTCCACAGACAATTTTGCAGCTCATTTATTTCTGCCAGTTCCTACCCTAATGTTTAAAAAAAGGAAAAATCCCAATTTCCCACTTTTCTCAGAAATCAACATTTTCAAGGAAAAAATGAATTGTGTTCTCTTGTAATTAATTATGGTTAAAAGCATAATGTACTGTCTTCTTTTACAGAAAACAGGAAGATAGGAAAGCATAAGAAGTTTTCTCCCTAAAGAAGTTATTGAATCACAGGTTTGGTAAATTGATTGCATCACTGGGGAAGGAGGGTGTTTTGGTTACTAAAAGTCCTATTTCTAAATCATTTTGAAATAAAAGTTTTGGAAAAATTGTATACCTTTTTTACTGAGATAAGAAAAATGTAAAGGAAAAGGAATTAAAATAGGCATTCTCCAAGCCCCCAATTGTGTAGAGTTTTTTTTAAATAGTAATAATCCAAATCTATCTAACTCCTAGTCCTTCGTACTTAAGGAAAGATTCCAGCTGGAAAGTCTGAATACAGTGTCCTCAGGTACTTATTAAATTAAAAAACCTAACCTCCTCCAAAAGTCTGTAATCTTCCCTTTTATTGTCTCTCCCCGTTCATTACATCCCAATCATCAGGGTATGTTGGAAAGATTTTTAACAATGCCTAATTACATGATGGATGCATTAAGCAACATAATGCTTATATCCAAATAATAACTTAGTTGTTACTGTACATATTCTCTCCTTATGTCATTGCCACCAAGACTTGTTTCAGACTTTCTAAATTAATACAGTGATATGATTGTTTATCCTTTCTACTTTTGCCTATTTGTAATTCTCTGCCTACCCAAACTTCAGAAAGAAATTAAGCCTATCGCTGTTGTTTGATTGTTTTATTTGAATTTTGACACGCACACTGAGGGTGTTATAATCATTGATTACAACAATCATTCTGGACTTGTCTTCATTTAGGCACAAAAAGGAATATCTCAAAGCTCTTACAGACTTCTCTGGAGTTGTTTGAGCATCTCTGTTGTGACTCTAAGAAAAAATTTACACCAGTGCTGACCCAAATGGCCGGCCCCAGTCAGGATTAGCCTTTTCTTATCTCACTTGTAAGTGCAATACTTTGCCTTTTGTGCAATTCAGACCAAGGGCCAGGGAGATTTCTAAACCAAAGACCACGTCTTAGGGCTTTGAAGTGCTTTCCTCCTTTTCCCCTCCTTCCTGGTCCTTTCCCTTTGGAGCCCTGTGCCTTTCCACACACAACACGATCTTTGGTAGAGACTGATCACCATCTGTTCCCTCTGGCTCCAGACAAATAGAAGGTTTGGGGCCCAGGATAGGCCTTCTCAGGACTGAGTGGATGCAGAAAGGGTTCTGAGGATGCTCAGTTACACTGAGGGGGGTCACATTTAGTTCAGTTGGATGATCACTTCCTGTCTGCCATGTTCCAAGCACCAAACTAACATATAAGGAATCATAGCCAAAATCTTGCCTTCATTCTGTATGTAATCCAGTAAGGGCTAAATGCATCTAACAAGTAGTTGCAGCACTGAGGAAGTGTTGTGAAAGAGTGGGTACACCTGGTACCACGAGGACAAACACCTCATGAATAAGGAGACCTTCCTGCAGATGATAACAGACTCATCTCGAAGGATTAGAAGGGGTTACCATGTAAAAAAAAGTGGGAAAGGGTGTTCCAGGCAGAGGGAACTACACTGCCTGAAGAGACACTTGAAGTAGAAGAGATGTTGGTACATTTAATGTGTTTCTCTATGGTCAGTCCTCCACAGTAGGCCAAGTCAAAACAAGAAAAATTTTGCATGGTCTGCTAAGTATTTGATACTTATTTTCTATTCGATGGAAAGCCATTGAAGAATTTTAACAGAAGAATGAAATAATCAAGAAGAATCAACAGAGTTTGTTCATTTCTAGATTAATCCAACAACCAATTTTTAAAAGCCTACTATATTCTGGGCACTCCACAAAGAGTTAGAAATTAAATGTAAGTGAGATCTGTTTATGTCTTTAAATTGTTTCCAAACCAGGAGCCATACGGCAAAGGAATAAAAGGACGAAGGAAAAAAGAGGTTGAAAATGAACATAAGGTTTCTGACTTGGGCATCTGGGTGAGTAGTGGTGCTATTTACAGAAGTAAAACCAAAAGGAAGATGGTAATAATGAGTTCAGTTTAGAACATCTTTTCTTTATAGTGCCTGCCAAGTAGCTAAGAGGAAATGTACAACAGATAGCTGGAGCTCACACTGGAGGTAAAAACTGGGGAGTCATCAGTGCCCAGGTATGTGTTTAACCGGGAGCTGGCAAACTGCAGTCAATGGACCAAACTAGCCAAAGCCTATTTTTTGTGTGACCCTCGGACACTACTGTCACATGCTAACACTGTGAGTGACAGAGGCTAAGCTAGGGTGTCCCCTCAACCCAGTGCCTCCTCCTGCTTATAGTGCCGGCCCTCTAGCTGGGGACCACCATCCCTCCCCATGCTCACTCCCTGTGCCCCACATACCCCTGCCAGCCCACTAGGCTCCAACCCCTAGAACTAGAGAATGTCTCCAGCTGACAGTAGCTATGTGCAAAATGTGCCCACCACCTGGAGACAAACTACTGCAGTGGGACAGGAGGTGTTCTCCTTTGTCATTTAAGTTCCCACATAATATCTTAAATTTTGCCTGGGCCCGTGAAACCTAAATGATTTATTATCTGGCTCTTAAAAAAAAATGCCTAACCCAGGTTTAAACTAAAAACAATAATGAAAAAAAATCTAGTTTTTATACATTATGCCATTGGAATGCAATTCAAAATAACAAACATATTCTTAACTTCTTCAAAGATTTTAAGCTGGAAATGTTGAAAACTGAAAAAATGCATTACATTCCACAGAAGTTCCTTACTCCACCCTCCCCTCCCTTTTAATCTGGAGAAGCAAAAATAGCAGCTAATTAATCAGGACAACCAAATCCCATCTTGAAGATACCATAAAATAATTTGTTCTGGATTTTTCATACTTTGGGTTGTACTTTTTCTCAGAGATTCATCAGTGTGTATTGTTTCCCATCTGAGTAAACTTTTAAATCCTTCGAGTGTATTAATTCATTTATAAAAGAAAGAAATTGAGGCACTGTGTCTATAGCAACCAAACAACTTAAAAAGTTAATAACCAGTGGATTCTGTGTCTGGTTCTTTGGTTCCTACAATTCTAGACCCTGGTAGAGTCACTGGTCACCTGAGCAATGGGTGGCCATGGAATGCTAGGGACAAAGTCAATGGCAGCAGTTCTACCAGCTCACACACTTGGATTTTTCAAAAACATTTCCAGATACCATAATAGCTAAACTGTGCAGACTGAGAGGTGAAAGAGTCTGAGAAGCATGTGGGAGGTAATTAAGTGCTATTAGAAGCAAACGGAACCTAATTTGACCAAATAGCCAAGTGCGGTGTGGTCTTTTGAAAACATTTCCAAATACAGGAACCAAATTTGATCCTTTAAGTCCTCCTTCTTTTTAGGATGCATGTTTATTCAAAGAACAGATGGGGAGGAAAATCAGAAAAAGACTTTGGTCGACCCACATTAAACAGCACATTTGAGTGTGGGCATGAAGGGAGATGAGTTCTGGAAGGATTTTCATTTGTTTGATGTGTGGAGATAGTCTTGGGAAGTGGGAAAGCACTGACTTTATTTAATCTCTCCTAGGGAGGAGCTTCAGAAGGCTCTTAAAAAAGGAACACTCCTTAGTAAGCACATACTTCTATGCTCTCATATCGTTGGTATTTTCCAGTATAATAAGGGTGGGGGGAGGGTGCAGAATTTCCAGCACTAGAGTTCTGGGTACAGTGCACAGGAAGAAAATGTAGGAATGGATATAAATTTCCATCCACAAGTTGAGCTTTTTCAGGGTTTAAATATTTTCAGTAAATTTTCTTTGGATGAGATGAGGTCACATTTGTTTGTGTGTATACTATACGTACTCTTGGCTGGGGAAAGCCACAGTGGAAGTCAGCAGAGCACCACACTGTAAACAAGCGTATTGCTGATACCATGTACTACCTGCCTACTTAATCCTACATGCCCCCAGTCTCACCAAAAAGTTTCTTAAAAATCTGTATTTTTCTTGAGATGCCCAAGTTGTCCATGCATGTCAGAAAAACTCAGATGCAGATTCTTAAATCCAAGTGTAATTCTTTGATGACTACTTAAAGCAAATTGAGCTTTTGAACCCGATGAGGTGTGCTCCTTTGAAATAGTAGCATCAATCTGGAGCCCAACATAAATAAGAAACTACAGGGGGGAAGATTCTGGATGAGAAATCAAAATGGAAAGGAATTACCCTGCTGGTTGGTAACATTTCCATATGGACACAAGCAGCAAAACAACAAAAGATCAAAGAGCAACCCTAAAAGAAGGGAGTGTTCGGTCTCATAATTGTGCATGTGTGTGAACACACAGCCTTCTGTAAGGATAATAGCAGAAACATGTTTTTGCAAGGGAGCTTCAGTGTACGCCAGCTAATGGGGCTGCTTGGCTGAACCTCAATATGCAACAATCCACTCTTCATTTGTAAAAGATGCTACTGATTAATGGTATCTCGAATGTGTAATAATAGTTAACAGATGCACAAGAAGAAAACTTTCTCAAAGAATAGAAATCCTGTGTTCTTCCAAACCTCATTGTAATTACTCCTTTTGTGGTCTAGTGCTCTCATCTCATCTGTGGCGGAAGCCCAGAGGAAGGAAACTTTGTCCACCTTTACACTGAGCCAGAGGCTCAGGTGGAAGTGGCTGCTCTTAATCCTGACCTTTAAGTGTCAGCACTAAATAGGAAACTTGTTTTATTTTTTTTAATGAGTCTCTTTCACAAGGCACAATTTCATTGCTAATTCATGAAGTCACTTATTCTACTGTTTAAAGAGGTTAGTGAGCCCTTTCAAAAACTCAGGCTCATTCTACATTCACTACACTCTGCCCCAAATGAAAAGTTTTAAGGAGATTTAATAACTGGTAATAATGATGTATTGTTAGTTACTGTTAACACGTAGGTAAAAAGTAACACTGAATTGAATAAATGATATTAGAAAATAGAGAAAAGCATCTCAAAACATATGATTGTCCAAGAGATCACTCACCCAGTCACCGTTTTTTCAGGACAGTCAATGACTTCGGGAAAATAAACAGAACAGGCCTGAAAGGAGTCCTTTCCCGCTTGCATTCAGAAAACAAAATGACCAAGACACAACCTGCAAAATCTATTATGTTATTAGATTAAATGTTTGCAATTACCTGAGGTTTTATATTCTCAAAGTGCTTTAATTAGTCCATCTTCCCCAGCCCAGCTCAATTTTCAGCTGGGAATACTGAGGTACACAGGTTGTGATTTTCCCTCCCAGGGCCACGTAAGTTAGTTTTGTTCAGAAAACCCAAGCTAAGTCTGCAGTCAGAACTAATGTGTAAGCCCTGGGCTCAGGGTTGGCCTTTCATTCTACAGCTGGGCCCACTGGCTTGTTTTTGTTGTTGTTTTTAAATTTAATGTCAGAGTGTGCAACATTTTATCACCAGATGTAGGGTTTTGTTGTTGTTCTTGTTAAGTTACTTTTCATTATATCCCTTTTGCTATAACTGCAAGCCAAGTATAAGTAGACACCTTTTCTCCTTGCTATGTTCCTTACCTCCAAGTCCTCCTGCCCACTTACCCTTATTGGGGACACAGTATTCATGTTCAGAATAATGTTTCTTTAATTTGTAGAATTAATTTGGTGAAGAGTGTGTGTGAACCTATGTGTTAGGGGGAGCAAGTATGGTTAAGAAGTATCAAATTTAAGAACTCCAGTTTAAGCAAATTTTTTAAACTTAAAAATGTCATTTAAATTCCAAATTTAATTGGAAGTTTTTAAGAAAATGAGAGAGAGAGAGAGATAAAGAATGAATTGTGGGCTTTTCCACGTGCCTTTTTCTGGCTCGCCTTCCAGCTGCCATGCAGGGGGATCAAGGTGGGTGAGCAGCTTACTCCAAGCCCTAGGGCTCTGTATCCCAGCTGCCAATATCCTCACAGGGTCAGTGAGCAGGCAGATAGCTCATTCCATTTGTAACCATGAGAAATAGAGTCCCCTAGGGAAAATATGCACTCTCCATATGTTCAGCCCTGTGCAATAGTCTAGGTGAATCACAGTTGGAGAAACAGAGGGAAAGGGATGTGTCCTGACACTTGATTTCCTCAGAGATATCAGACCGTCATTTCCAGAGCTAGCACAATGCCCTTAAACGGACCACTAATCTGATCCAGCCAGGGTTGGGATGCTTTTGGGGGTGTTCTGACTTCTATGTGAGTGCATCTGACTTCTATTGCTAAGGCTTCCACAAAACTATCAAAATGAAATGCTTTGATGTGTATCCCCTCCAAGCAAGCACTGTACACAATTCAGAGCCTCTTCATCCAGCCCCTGCCTTCCTTGTTCTGTCTTCTCCCCCACCACCGTGCAGCTTGGCCATGCTGTATGCCTTCCTGCTCATATGAACCGCAGTTGCTGAAAAAGTGAAGCCAAAAGAAACAGCCAATAAAAACAGAAACAGCTGTAACAATTTTGCACAGCATGGTCTTGATTTCCTTCAGTTTTGTATTTCTCTCTCTCTCTCTCTCTCTCTCTCTCTCTCTCTCTCTCTCCCCCCCTCCCCCTCCCTCCCTCTCTCTCTCCAGCTCTCTTTTCCATATGCAACACCCTCAGTGTTAGGGCCTGGACTAGAGCAAGAAATACTTTTCCCTTCTTGAAACCCTTGTGTAATTGAGAAATAAGGTTGGAGTCCATTTTAAAGAATCACCTCCAAAATAAGCAGAGCCTGAGGGAGACTGAAACATAGGCAATGAGTTGAGAATCCTGACACCAAAGACAGGTGCAAAGATAATTTAAAAAAATAATAATAGTAGTGGTAGAGCCAGCCCTCAAATTTGCTCTTTTTCTTGCTGCTGTTGTCAGCGGGTGTGCCTGTTGTCAGAGGAGGCCTCAAAAGCTGTCCTGTGTGTGTACATTTGCCTCTCCAAGTGGGACCTGCCCTGAAAACTTTACTGGACTGTTATTTACAATAGCCTTGTTCTATGTCCATCTGCTCAAAACCCAGTCATGTAAAGGCAGCTTGTAAAATGCAAAAAGCTACTGGAGGAATGATATGAGTGGTTTCAGACAAGAGAAAGAGAAGGAACAGCTCAAAGCACTCCGCAAATATAAAAGGCAAGACCAACAGCAGATTGTTATCAGCCCCTTCTTTCCTGTCTGTGCAGGCTCAGGAACCCTGGGAATGTTTACCTTCTTCAGCATGCATAGGGAATGTGAGATATGCCCCTTTCCGTCCTTTCTTCAGAGGGTGCTGCGTCCCAAATCCACATTCTAGCTAAAATGCTTGAAGTCATGGCATTGATCTCTAATGGTCATAAAAGTCTCCTTTTTACTTTGTTTTATATATATTTTGGGTGGTATTTGTTTTGTTTCTCTTTGTCAGCTTCTTTCTTTGCCCTTGCTTTGGGCTAGCCCCAGTGAGAGCTGAGCTGGATCTGGGCTAAGCATCATGGAGAACTGACTGAAATAAAGGTTCTTTTATGGTGGCACAGCCCTGTTTTTCAGATGGTGTGAGGCAGATCTGCAGTTTATTATTAATAATAGCACATGCGCGACACCACATCTTCAAAGGGCTGTGCAAACATTAATTCTTTTGTGACGTGAAAGAAAAGCAGCAGCAACATCTCTCTAAAGTGAATCTCCCAGTCTTCCAGAGAGGGGAAAAACACAGTTCCAGCTAGAGATGAATGAATCAAACCCCGGAGGTCCGCGATCTGGGTCCAATTGGGGAGCACTTTGAAAAAAATCAGGAGTTTTATCTGAACTATAGCATGTTCCAAATTTGACACTCTTTCAAACTCACATGGAAGTCTTTCGAAGACAAGCTGTGGTATCTTTGTTCCAGGAATAAAACAAACAGAACAAAAGAGAGGGGAAAAGTGCAGAACTAATGTGTGTTTTCTACTTTGTTGAAATTTGATCTGCAGTCTCCAGAAGAAAGAATTATACTCACCAGTGTGTCCAGGCCTGCCCTTCAACTTCTTTTATTAAGCGATTTCTTTGTCAAAGTCATGGTCCTCTATAAAAAAGTGACAATTAATATCCCACTTTGCAGAAGCTCAAAAAGAGCATCCAGATGCCCCATTTTCATTGAACTTCCCAAATTGGCTCCTCAGTTTTTCTTATATTTGAAGGTGTTTTTCCCAATATTTAAATTAGATATATAGATGATAGATAGATAGATAGATAGATAGCAGTTGAAGCTTACAAAACACTATAATCTACATGCACGTCATAAAACACAACTATAAAGTGAAATCTAATAAAATCGCCACCTCACTTAAAAACTAAAATATTACCAAAATATAAGCTGGCAACCACCTCTGTGTACCTTCTCTTTTCTATCCCCTCCCTTCCTGACAGGTGTCATCATATTTGTGAATTCTGTGATGAGTGTTCCTATGACAGATTGATTACATTAATAGTCAGATTAATGTCCTCTCATGACTTTCGCCCTATAAAATTATCGTCTCTTCCCATTCTGAACTCAGTCTTGGTCATGTGACTACTTTTGCCAATAGGATGTAAGCAAATGAGACAAGTGAATATTTGAAAAGTGCACGGGTGTTCCTGCTTGCCCCTTTGCAACATGATTTTTGTTTATTGTGTATCCTCATAAGAACACTGCCAGGATGGCTCACTGGATGATGACAGAAATGTGAATCAGAGATGTTCACATTAGATCATGGTCACCCTGGATCTGTCATTAGCTAAGCTGAGAGCATTCAGCCAAGATTACCAGAACCACTTGAGTAACCTGCAGCTCCCAGAGAAGCGTGAGCAAGCCCAGCCAAGATTAGCCAAGCGCTGGAGGTATCAGGTGAACACAACAGATTTATGGGCGAGATAAATAATGTGTTTCTTTCTTTAAGCCATTAAGCTTCAGGGTGGTTGTTTTCAGTACTGCTTTTGGCAATCAACTACTTTTACAATTCCCTTTCTTTTTTTCAAATAAAATTACAATGCATACAACAACAGAAAATATATTGCTTGGTTCTGTCTCTTCATTTTTCTCTCCCTTTTTAAAATTCTTTATAATTTGACTACAACATATGTTTTCCTTGTGATTTTTTTCACCTACCATACTTTTTATTTTAATTTATGTAATTTTATGTAGTTATAGTGATTAATTTTTGCTGTTATTTAATGGTTTGTGAATATAAATTATTTTCTTCTGTTAATGGGCATTTGGCTTTTATATGGACATTGATATTCTTTTCATTTGGGGATTATTATAAACAATAAGCTCACCCATATACATCTCCTGATGCACATTTGCAACTTTCCTATAGTAAGTACCCCTAGGAGTACAATAGCAAGACTATGAGTGAGAATGTTCAAATTTTGAGGCTAATACATGCCAAATTATTTTCCAAACTGTCAGTACCAATTGGTACATCCATCAGTATATATACTGCAAGACCCCCACACCTGTCTGCATGAAGCCAGCAGAAGCAGAAGGAGCATGTAGGAACCCTTGTGGGAGGTTTACATGCTTGAGGCCTGGAAGTGGCACACATCATGGCCGGTGACATGTCATTGGCTCAAACTCAATCACATGGCCTCATCACTGCAAGGGTCACTGGGAAATAAGGTACAAGAAGAAGAAACTACCAGGCTACCTAGCCAGTATCTGACACTGCTTCTAATACCTCTAATACTAAAATATTACTTTCTATTAGATAAGCCCTCTACAGTCTGTCTAGAAAATGCATTCATGTAAAGTTTTTTTACTTTCACGCTCTCACCAACTCCCTGGAGTAATTAGGTCAATTATCATTATCCTCATTTTATAAGTGAAGAAACTAGGGCTCCAAGTGGCTAAGTGACTTGCCCAAGGTCACAAAGTTAGTAATTTGCTAGAGCCAGAGAATAATCTCGACTCTTTTTCCCTGAAGTCTTGTCCTATTTCTAGTATAATTAACCTTTCTTTTCCTAAATATTAATTCACTCAACAACTGAAATTGATGTTTGTAGAACTACTATGTGACTATTGCAGTATGCTTCCTTCTAAAAATGCAAAAATGAACATCACAAAGATCCTGCCACTAGAATTTCACAATTTTGAGTTTTTTATCTGCTATGTTCTGCTATCTCCCTATCTTCATTTCCTCACAGCTAAATATACTCGTGCTGAGTTCACCAGGAATTTCCAATTCAATGAATACAGTGGGTACAGTTCATTCTTCATCTCATTTGAATACTGTAAAATCATTCCAGATGGTGACCCCTTTCTCTTTGTAATGCAACCTTCCTTTGATTCCCATGATCCAATACTCTCATGATTTTCCTCTTAACTCTGATTAATTTTATTTAATAATTCACATTATTGCTGTCTTACCCTCCTCTTTGTATACTGAGAACACTGTAACCCTGCCTGCCAAAATCAGATCTTTCTTCAAATCCCAGCTGCAATGTCATGTTTGTGATGAATCTTCACCAATTTTTCAGGCAAATGGAAATGTCTCCCCTGCTCTACAAACTTTATTCCTATCTCTTTCACAGGACTGACCACATTCCACCTTATAATTGTTGTCTAGTTATCACAAGAAAACCCAGTTCCACTAAGTTCCCTTAAGGCTCTGTCCTGGTAAGTGTTCTTCTCTCTTTATCTTCTCCTTTTTGGCTAAAGCCCCTTGTAAATGCTGTTTCCTCTACCTGGAAGTAGGTGTCTCTCTCTCTCTCTCTGTCTCTCTCTCTCCTCTCTCTCTCTCTCTCTCTGTCTATATATATATATATATATATATATATATATATATCCCCTTTCTTTTCTCTCTCTCCTTTCTTCTCTCTCTTTTCCTTCTTCTTTCTCTCTCTCCATCTCTTTCTCTCTTCCCTCTTCTCTCCTCTCTCTCTCTTCTGATTAATTCCTAGTCATCTTTTAGAATTCAGTAAAAATTACTTCTTCAAAGAAGTACATTCCTGACACTGCCACAGGCTCAGGTTCCCTGGTTAAGAGCACACTTGGCACCCTGTACCCTCCCCTTTTGATATTTGTTACAACTATAGTGCAACACTTAACTGTGAAATTTATTCTATTAAAACATAAATCCTGAGATTACAGGGTCCACGTGTGTTATATGGTCATTGCATACATCAGGCCTTCTTTAATATTTGCTGAGTAATAATTTTATTACTGTAAAGTAAAATCTCAATGAATGTTTAGATGCTACCTCATATACAACTTAGAGTTGACTAAAATCATTGAGGGTTTTTTTCCCACCTAGACTTTTGTGCTTGATTATTTGGACCTTATTACCAAACTGTAAATGCATCGGCTTTTAAACACCATCTTACTAGGTTGAACCCATTGGATTTGCATTCTCTTATTCAACATACACTATCCGTCGTACTTTCATGCCGTCTGATAACTTGATAATCAAATCATTGACAAAAGTGCTGAACAAGACAAACTTCGAGATAGGGCTCTCAAACTTGCCATCTGGAGCTACCACAGTATAGGGTTATGATAGTTGACCTTTACCATTGAAGTTCAACTTCTTACCCACATTGCCCTGATCATAGCTGATATTCTAAGGAGTCTACAAATCACAGAGCCTCATGCTGTCTATGAAAACCTAGTCCCTCTTTTAAGTTGCGAAAAAAGTCACTTCCTGAACGAATTTCTACCTAATTTTTCTTCACAAAAATACTATCTTCCTCCTCATTGTTTTCCAGTTTTGTTCTTACCATTTTTGTATCAATGACCATATTCTGGCTTTACATTATAGTTAACTCTTTGGGCAGTACCAAATCTCACTATCTAAATTCAATTCCTTTAGGGCAACATGGGCTACACTTCCTGATTTGACATTATTTTTTATTTTCTCCAACATGCCAGAAATTGGGATTTTACATATATCACTTTATTTCTTATTGAGGGAAATATTGTCTCTATAAGCATTTCAGAGATGAGGAAACTAATCCTCAAAGATTTCCTTTATATTCCTCATCTAGCACTGGTCTTTGTTCATAGCATATATTAAATGAGTAATTAATTGCCAAATTGAAGTACAGAATTGATGTTGATGGCAACTTCTATGGGAATTTTGCCCTCCCAGGGACTGTGGTCCCAAAATGATATTAATATTTTGGATCAGATGACTGGACTAAATCTGAACTGCTATTTTGGATGAAAGTTCCCTAATGCATTATTATTTTCCCTTTCAAAGAGAGTATGCATTTAATATTGCTTCAGGCAAACAGAGACAGGACAGATGTGTTATTTAGAAAAACAATGTTGCAGGAAACAAATGTATGCAAATTATGCCTCTTCTGTACATTTCAAGACCATTTTTAAACTAATAAACTTCTTCAAGGTGACATGCTGACATTTTGAAATCATTTCTGTCACTAGCATACACTGACCACAAATCGGGCTTTTTTTTTCAATGGTAGACCACAGAGGAAAAAATAGTATTCTATAACAGCAGTGTTATTATTCCTACCAAGATTTGTTTTCTAAAACAAATGTAGACAAAGACACTGTGAGATAGATCAGATAATGAGGAGTTTAAATGATTCAAACAGAGAACCTTCACAGTAAATCTATATTTTTATTTTTGAGAAAGCCACAAACAAAATCTCAGCTACAGGTCATGTTTTATGTAAGGATTTGCACAATCTTTAAAAAGGTGAAGGATTTTGTAATCTAATTACCATTCATAGATGAGAAGACTTAGACCTAGAGAAGTGAAAATAAATTTCCCAAATCAAATAGCATTTATGTTGGAATTCAGACTAGATCCCAGTGTCTGGCCTCAGGGTCAAATTGTTCCACCTCTACTGCCCAAACGTGCTCTTGCAAATTGCTGTGCACAATTCACGATTTACATGTATGACTTCCTAGGAGTGACCAGCCAGACTTCTAGAGGCAGCTCCTCTCCTCACTGGCCTGTACAATGCTTATCTCTTGCATGTCAGTCTTGTTTTCCTTGTCCAGACAAAGCTTCTTCAGGATATTAGCCATGTCTTACCATCCATGTGTCCCACATAGGACTGGGCCAATAACTCCTCCCTCCAGTAAACCTTGACTAAAAAGATTATATTTTTATCCTCACCCAAAGACACTTTCTTTTTGTCGTTGAGTTTTGTTGTTGTTGTTGTTGTTTTTTAAGAGAGTGAGGGAGGGAGAGAGAAGTACTGATTGGCTGCCTCTCACATGCACCCAGACTGGGGATGGTAGGTCTCTGGACAGGAATCAAACCCACAACCCTTCAGTTATGTGATGATGCCCCAAACAACTCAGCCACACCAGCCAGGGCTTTTAACAGGAGATGCAGCATGACATCGTAGGCAGGACACAGGATATGCTTTGGAATCTGACATCATGACGGTCAGTCCTGCTTCTTCTGTTCATGCTACCTGGGGACAAACGGGATAATGCATGAACTGTGTTTAACACATGGAAGATGATGAATGATTCCTTGCAGTTTGCTATTGCTGTTCTTAGGTTTTGGCTGCAAGTTCCTAGCAGGCTTTCTGAGTTGTCATCTTCAATGAACACTGCTATTAGACTATATCCTTCCTGGAACATTGGGAAACAATCGATTGAGAATATATTGAGAACAATCTATCCTTGGTAAATTATCTTCACACAAGCAGAATGAGAGGAAAGAGAAGGGTTATTGAAGGAAATAGAAAATCACTCTACATTATCTCCACCCAAGACATTCTGTTTTTATTGTTCCTTTATTCAAATAATACAGTAAGTTCCGCCCAACTTGCCTTTAACAATAACCTTGAGATGGTGTTTGGGGACCTCCACTCATGTATTTCATGTATCAGCATTCTCCAGAGAAATGGAACCAGTAGGAAATGCCTAAATCTGTATCCATATCTGTCTTTCTATTGAGAGAGAGTCAGGGAGGGATTGATTTTAACTGACTGGCTCACATGGTTGTGGAGACCGGCAAGCCCAACATCTGTAGACTAGGCCGACTGCCTAGCCATTCAGGTGACAGCCAGTTCAGGTGAGGCCAAATTGCTTTCACTCCAGGAAACCTCAGTCTTTGTTCTTAAGGCCATCAGCTGATTAAATAACGCCTCCTCACATTATAGAGAGCAATCTACCCCAAATCTACTAACTTAAGTGTTAATTATATCTCTAAAGAATGCCTACATCTAGACTGGTGTTTGACCAAGCAATGGAGACTTTATCCAAGCCAGCTGACACAGGAGCTACCCCTCACAACCTCTCCCTTATTGTCTAGACAGTGCAAGCAGGGGGAGTGCAGTGAGGGTAGAAGCATGTTAGAGCGCACCAGAGAATCAGCAAGGGGCCTTCATAGCTATTGGAAATACATTACTGTCATTCAGACTGCTATAACAAAATACCATGGGCTTGGGTGGCTTGTAAACAACAAAAATTTATTTCTCACAGTTCTGGAGGCTGGAAGTCCAGGATCAGGGTGCCAGCATGGCTGGGTGAGGGGCTTCTTCTGGGTCAGAGACTTCCAGTTGTGTCCTCACATTGGTGGCAGGGACAAGTTAGCTCTCTGGGCCGTGTTTTATAAGGCCACTCATTCCTTTCATGGACACTCTGATCTCATGATCTACTCGCTTTCCAATTTTCCATCTACTACCATCGTTGTGGGCATTAGGTTTCCAGCATACACATTGTGTGTGGGAGGTACATTCGCACTGTAGCACCCAGTGAGGAGACTGAGTTATCTAAGGTAACCCAACCCCTCATCCATACCGAGTTCCCTGTGGTGCTGACTGGAAGCCGGGGCACTCTGAAACATCTACATGAGGACCAACAGCCATGGGCGAACTCCCAGATACGCTTCACAACAAGGTATGAGCATTTCCAGGTTTTTTGTCAGTGATCAGTCCCTTTAAAAAATCCTCATCCACATATGTCCCTATTTGGAAAACAGGAGTTAATTGCTTCGTTCCTAGAAAAATTATTACAAAACCCAAGTTTACCAACATGAAAATTTAAAGCTTTATGGATACAAAGAAGCAGTCTTTTTAGCAGATGCAAAGTTTAGAGAAAAGAGCCCACAAGACCACATCCACTTCTGACAGCAATTGCAAGTTCCAGGGTCCCCAAGACCGCTCTCGGGTTTAATAATTAGCTAGAGGGATGCACAGAACTCACTGAAAGCTGTTATGCTCACACTTATGGCTTATTACATCCAAAAGGTACAGATTAAAGTCAGCCAGAGATGAGCGCACACAGGGCAGATTCATGGAAAGATGAAACACAGAGCTTCTGGCTGTTCTCTCCCCGTAGAGTGGTGGTCAGCTCTACTTTTCCAGCACTGACGTGTGCTAATATGCACAGAGTATTTCCAGACAGGAGAACCTACCAAAACTTCAGTGTCCAGAGGTTGCCCTGGGGCTGCATCACCTAAGCACAACTGACTGCCCGTGCAGACTTCAGCCCCTCCAGAGGTCCGGTTGATATTGTGTGATCCCCCACCCTAAATCCCATTGTTGGTATGGCTCAGGTCTCCTGTTCTAAATCACATCATTATTATCTGGATGGCCCAAGGTCTCCAGTGAAATGAAAGCTCTTTTCTCAATGACAACTCTCCTCAGAAAAAAACAACCGATGGGTTTACAGATTACCTCCCAGGAGACAAGAGCAAAGGTAAGATTTCTCTTTTGCCTTTGGATCAGGTTCAGTTGTTTACTACACAAATATTAGGTTCTGACTGAGGACGCTTTCCCACGGTAACTTCACAATTAGGAAATTTGTAAGTGTATTGTATATAAAGCAAACATTTGCTAGGCATTTGTTTATTTAGTATCTTTCAATGCTGTTATAGTTGTTTAGACTACAGATTTATCTTAATCTGGTTCTTTTCTGAAAAGATTTTTCAGCATTGCCTCCATAACTCCTCATGCAGTCCTGTGAGGTGGGCTCTATTTCTAATGGTATTCTAAAGGTAAGGAAACTGATACTTGCCTAAAATGACAAAGCAAGTGAAAGGTAGAGATGGAATATAAACAAGGGCTACCTGGGTCCAGAGTTTGTGTTCATTCTCACTGTGTTGCAAACATCCTGCCTCTTCCATTTGAAACAGATCTTCACAGGCAAGTGCATAAGCAAAGGAGCCAGGGTTTTTGAATAAAAATTGTCCAGTTCTGCCATTCTCTTCCACAATATGTATGAATTCAGAATGTCGCGACATGCAACCCTTCTCACTACACATTTAACAGAAATAAATATGAGGCAGGAAGACATAAAGACTTACCATGAGCTCATGGTGCCTTGATCAAAGAAGGCTTAGTCAACAACAGGATTTCAAATGGCCCTTTTGTCTGGCCTCCCAGAGGTCTGTACACCCTGGGGCCCAGCACAATAACGAGATTCAAGATGACTGAAAGGCATGCCTTCCTTTATGAAACAGGATAAGGGAAATTCTAAAAGGGAAGTGAGAAAGAGGACCTGTACTTGAGTCTCCAAATACAAATGCTTTCTCAGGGAGGAAAATATAGAAAAGGCAGTATGGATGCTGAGATTCTAAAAATCCTGTCCCTTAAACTCTCCAGGTGAGCACATCCCTTGGGAATCTTCATGTAGCCCAGGATTCCTTGCTTTGGTATCAGCTAGTATGAACAACTCAGTTTCTTTAATTAATTTTTAGATGTTGGGTAAAGCTTTTATCTGTGTGCCATGTGACAAATGGTGTTATAATAACTAATAAATAAAATAAATAAAGTGGAAGGTACGAGGAATGTTGCCATAAGAAATGCTCAAACTTGCAGAGAATTTTTATAAAAATTTGTCTGAACAGCCCTTGCTGGTGTGGCTCCATTGGTGGGAGCATTGTCCCATACACCAGAATCTCAGGGTTCCATTCATGGTCAGGGCACATACCAAGGTGGCAAGTTTGACCTCCAGTCAGAGTGGCAATCAATGTGAGGCAACCAATCAGTGTTTCTCTTTTACATCAGTGTTTCTCTCTCCTTCCCTTCCTCTCTCGTTCAAGTCAATAAACATATTTTTTTTAATTTTTTACAATAAAACAATTTATTTGAGCAAAAAACAGATATATTTGGAAGCAAGATCTCAACACACTGAGACAAATGCTTCAGAAAACAGCAGTTTGCAGTTATTTTGTGCATGTGAGACTAAGGAGGGGAGGTAAGAAGGATTATAGGAAGGTAGGCAGAAGCCACTTGGGGTGGCAGTCCAGGATAGGTCGGATTGTGTGGTCCCTCGGGGGTGGCGATGTGAAGATTAGATTAGAGGGCAGTTAGGATTATGTGCTCTGTTCAGGGTGTTTAGTTTACTTCAAAGTTGTTTTAACCTGGATGCACAGAAACAATGAACAACACCTGCTAAAGTGTTCAAAGATAAACCTTTTGCTAAAAAATTATATGTCTGGGGTGTAACTACCCACCATGACTTGCCCAGTTAGAAGTTTATGATCAGATGGCCTTGTGAGGTTACTTTTTATAGAATCCCGTGTTTTTACCCCTACAGAGATTTAATCTGAGGTCTAACTGAAGGGAGTTTGATATACAGACGGAGAGTAAAGTTTTAAATTGCCTGAAGAATGGTGATTGCTGAATGTGGCCCTAATGGTGCCAACCCAGGAAAGGGGAAATGATGTAGTCTAACCTCAGGCACATGACGGAGGTGTGCTTTAGCCCCAGACCATCCTTAAGTGGATGACAAGGTGAGATCGCCGCTTTAGCCAGTGGTCTTCAGGAGATGATGCTAGCAATAGTAACACATGACACAGCAATGGAGGAGCCACGTGGGCCAGTTCCAGGCAACAGAGGTAGTCTTAATGGAAAAATGTGAGCCCCCTCTTAGTTCTCCCTTTGCCTGAGAAATTCCTGAGAGGAGGAAGAAAGGAGCTCAAGCTGCTTCCAGCGGGCCAGTTGGTAAGCACAGCCATGGCATTACTGTTTGGGCCTAGAGTCGTTTTTATATGCCTGTCAGGTTGGGGACCTTGGAAACATTAGTTACATTCTACTTTTAAAGAATAAAGTACATACGGCCTTCCATTTTAATGTCTTTAAATTCTACAAATAGGTAATTGTGAAATTTAATATGTAAAATTTCCTTACTGGGTGGATTATTTTATCATGATTAGAAAATAAATGACCTTTAAAAAAATTTGACCAAAAACATGATCAGTGCTTCATTGTACCTACACTCTACGACCTTATATTTTCAATAGAACCAGAATGGCATCAAATTCACATCAATATAATGAGTTCAAAAGTGAAAACTCTAGCTCATTAACCAATTGCACCATCAGTATAAAAGCAAACAAAAATATTCTGGGTTTTGAGGGCATTTGTGTTGGTTTGGTGTTGGTTTATCCCCTGACGATTTGGTTCTGCCTCTTTGTTGTGTCTATTACTTACTATATCATACTTCATCAAATTTGTGTCCAGAATAATCATATAAACACTGGCCTGGTACCGCTGCATGAGCTAACTTTTCAAACTGTTAGTTTATAGGAGGTAGTGCACTCCCTATTTCTAGAATGTGAAGCTTGCACATCACAAGGAAGCACCAGCCAGCACCAGCAGGTACAGCTCAGATAAGGTGGAAAATAAAACCCAAAAGAAGGTTGGCTCTCAGCATTTTCATCAAATGAAGGGGTGCATGTTCAGCTTCCTTTTCTTTTTTTGTTGTTGTTGTTCAAGGACAGTTGTCTCCATTTTCCCCCACTATTCTCAGCTTCCTTTTTATTGGCACTTATAATTAATACTTGACCAGAGCTCGTTTATGGTGGTCTTGGAGGGGCACAGGAGAGCAGGGTGGAAGCATCGGTCCCAAGGTCACGGCTCAAGGCACTGGGAAAGGGAGAGTGGGAGTGTTTCAGCTTTTAGTTGAAAGAATTTGCTTTGTTTCCAGTTCCATGGTTTCCTTTAGCCATGACATAGAATAAATAGAAGACTGAACTTTAAAAAAATTAATTAATTAAAGAAGGCAGGATGGTTTTGTTTCTGCAAATGCCTTGAACAAAGCATGTGTTTCTGCTTAATACTGGATAAGCTCCAATTGATGTCTAGATCCTTGTCAAAATGTTTACTTTTCTGTGGATTTTTTTCCAGCGGGGCATTGTGAAGCCACGGCCACAGCTCTGGCCTTCAACGTCACTGCCAGGCTCCCTTGGAAAGTCACGGTTCCACCTCGCCCCCCACCACACTCAAATGGAATCTCAGCTGTTTAAAAATCACTGTGTGCCTGAGAATGATCAACCTTGGTACCAAAAGTGAAGAAACTTGATGAAGAGTTGAAGAAGATTCACCAAAGCAATATTAAGAAAACAAATATTGAAAAAGTATCTGTATTCATTCAGATACTTTGCACAATATTTTGGTGTTCTGTAAAACCACAAAAATAGTGTATTATTCTTAAGCAGCTATGAACTACTGATGTGAGCGTGCAAGACAACTGCAGAGGGAAGTTTGATAATAGACAATGTAACTTTATATTACTGCACCTTGGTTATGTTATTCAACCCCATAGGCCTGTATAGGTTAAAATACATGTGCCATGAATTATAACATGGGAATACAATAAATGAATAAACCTAAATGGTTTTATCTTACTTTTTACTAGAAAACATAGCCACATAATAAAAGCCATATATTATGATGCAAGAGACTACAGAACAAATATAAAAGTATTGAAAAAGCGTCTGTAGATAACAGCTATTTAGTTAAAAAGATAAAAGAATTTTGTATAAATAAACTAAAACTACAGCCTTTAATAATCTCTATGAAAGGATTTGATTTCTCTCTTTTCAATTTTTAAAATCCTTTAGATCATTTCTTTTTTAATCTCTGGGTAAAATGCCCACTTTTCCGTGACCCAGTGGAGTGCTGAAATTAGATCTCAGAGATTTGCACTTTGATTCTGCCTCTACCACCTTCTGACTCTAGGTTTCTAAGGTATTGCTGACTGCTTAATAAGTCATCCCAAAACATGGTGGTTTAAAACAATAATCGATTATTAGTTCATGACTCTGTGTGTAGTCTTGCTGGTTCTATGCCTTTGGCTGACTTGTTGAGGCAGGTCGATCCGAAATGACCTCATCCGTATTTCTGAGGCCTTGGCTGGACTTCCAGGAAGCCAG
This sequence comes from Tonatia bakeri, assembly GCA_004024845.1. NCBI lineage: Eukaryota > Metazoa > Chordata > Mammalia > Chiroptera > Phyllostomidae > Tonatia > Tonatia bakeri. The sequence goes on from PVIA01004712.1 coordinate 94,585, forward strand.
CCCAGGACTCTTCACTTGCTGGCAGAACGATTCCCATCAGGAGGAAAAGGCGAGGGCAATGCACAGTACTTACCAAGCCTCTGTTTGCACATTTGCTGCTGTTCCATTGGCCAGAAACAATCACCCAAGTAAGCTGCGTCAGAGCGCTGATGAATAAGGAAAGGGAATAGAAAAGGAAGGTGTGCACAATTCAGAGTCATTATAAAGTAATATGCCCCTCTAGCTGGGTGGGACGATCGATCTCCCAGGGAGTCAGTTCTTTCAGCTCTAAACTGGAAACCATATCAATTTATATTTCTTAAAAAAATTGTTCAGAGAAAAAAATGTATGGAAACTTTTGAAAAAATGCAGAGAATTCCACAATTGTAAAATATTATTTTGATAGAGAAATCTGTACTGTCCTCTAGATAGTGTTTTCCCTGTAGTATGTTTTAAGTTTTTACATATTCCCCAGTCAATTAAAAACCAGTTGACCCCAATAAAAATAAACTTTTTGTATAATTAAAAGCCAATTCACTACTTTGTCAATCTGAATTCTTAATGTTTCACCCGAAACATTAAGAAACTTAATGTTTCACTTGAGTTGTCGTCATCAAGATACCAGAAAAATCCAATGTCATCCTTTTCAGCCTTTCTAGAACGGAGACTATCTACACAGTGCCAAAATACCATCTCATTCAACAATGTTTGCTTTTATAAGTCATCTGAATGTTTTATCTACTTAACACTAAAGATTTCGAATCTTTACTGATTAATTGGACTGTTTGATTTCATTTTGTTTTTATAGGATGGTGCAGCTACCTGTTTTTTAATAACCTTGATTATTCTAGAATATGCTTGAGAGTAAAATATTGGTTTTGATGAGAAAAAAGACTTTTTCCTGATACTCCCAATATATCTCTTCTACATTAAATTGCTTCAGCAAAATAAAAGAATTGTGTCCATAAACAACCAAAGAGAATAGAAATAACAAACACATTCTGTGTTATAGTTGCCATAGGAACATTGTTTCTTTTCTTTCCCTCTTCAGAGCCCCCTTCCTTCCCCTCCTCCGCCCTCTCCTCTTCTCCTTCTTCCTCTTCCTAGAAGGAGTGTGAAAAGAGAGCTTCCTGGCACATTACAGCAGTAGTATTCCATTATCACAGTCACAGAAATTAATGACAGGAAGCCTGAAAAAGCGGTGTTGATAAGTCCTACATAAAGTTTAGAATTCCTTATCATGTTCATACTTTGATTGCATAGTTCAAGGGAGCAATAAGGGTTACGGTTTTCATATTTTGGTATTTTTTTAATTTAAAAAAATTTACTTACCAGTATACCACAAATTTTTAATTTCTTAATCTTCACAGGAAGTAGAAGCTTTATAAAAAATTTTGTATCCCAGTTTTTAACATTCTTTCCACCTGCAAAATGCATTAGAGTTATACCCATGTGGGAACTACTCACTAGTGTAACCTGAGCAGGGATCACCTTGCGACACAACATTGTCCAGTGAATACAACTTTTTTATCCTGTTTTGTTCTTTTTCCTCTTTTTTCTATAGTTTCTGCTTTACTCACTTCTCTTTGTTATATTTTTTCTCCCATTTTATTTTTCTATGGTGTCGGCAGCCATAGGATTTCTTAGCAAACATGGTAGATTTATTGTAAATTTGAATCATGTTCTATGATGAATATTTTGAAGAATAAATCAGAACTACTAAAAGAAACATTGCAATTAAAAAAAAGAAAAATCAAAGGAAAACTCTTGGAATGTGATTATCCTAAGGCTATGTAGCTCTTTAACTACAGCTTGCCACCTTCACGGAGAGTTTTTGCTCCGTACTCCCAGGCCTCATTTGTGAGTACAAAATGTAATATTTAGGGAATATAAGCACTCTGATGTTATATAGATAGGCTAAGTTGGTACACATGAGTTAAAATAGAGGCTAATCACGGCACAGTTTAAAAGCTCAAAGTAATCATAATTCTTAACATTGTTGATACAACCAGCATCTAGTAGTCTGTCCTTATTTTTTTTAATTACCACAAAATCAGAAGCTCTAGCAAAAAATCAAATTTGTAGCAGAAAATGATTTTAATTATTTCTAACCTAACTTTCGGCTCAGGTATAGTTCCTGACATTCAAATTCTTTAAAAATAACTAACACTACTAACCAATAATGCATTCACCGCTATGTCACAAACCAGTACTCTTCTGGTTTGACTTTCTGAGCCTATATAGTAAAATTAGATAACACATTATATAGTCAGAGACAATGGCCGTTACATTGTTAAAAATCTAAACTAATCATGGGGTGCTCCTAATGCAAATGTTCAGTTTCATCTTCCATGCCCAACTGCCTCCAAGCAACCTCACATGAGCCACAAGGCAAGGAATCTGGGCCCATTCTCAGACCTGGCATAGGTCCTCTGCTCTGGACAAGGCTGTAGAAAGCCCTGCTCTGGCCTTCTTTCCTAAGAACAAAGGAATGTTCCTCCTCAGATCCTATGCCATTACCCCTCAGAATGAGAACCCTGAAATCCTGGAACCATGGAGTTGCCTGCTTTAAGGACCTTAAGCCTTTTCTCGAGGCCAGTGTGAGCAGGAATTTCCCTAGGGCAGACAGGGCAGATAGGTTGTTCACCCAAAGGCTCAGGTGTCCACGCATCTGTCCAGAAGGCCACTCATGGTACACACAAAGGTGAAAGTAGGAAGAGAAAGGGTGTTGTTGCTGCTTTTGTCTGGCCCCATCAAAGATTATGGAGTGAAACTATAGAATGTATCAACCAAGTGCACAATGCTTTTTTGGGTTTAATGTCTGTGTGTATGTTTTTCTCTAAACCTGAGTCCCTTTCCCCTTCCACTCCTGGAGATCTCCTTCAGATCCAGTTTCACTTCCTTTTTGAAAATTTTCATGGCTTTTCCAGACACATTAGCTGTTTCCTACTTTGGTTGCTATAGTATGTTTTACTAACTACACTATAGATATTAACACATCTGACTATAATTATTTATTCACGTTTGTCTGTTCATGAAAAATTTGAGGTTGGCAACACTAAATTCAAATAGTGACCTTTTATAAATATTTAATAAATATGCATGGAATTAAATTCATTAAATACATCATTTATTTATAAATTTGTTATTAAGCTCATTTCTCATGCTAAAATTCTTCAGGCTATGTCTTAGGATAATATTACATTTTTATTAATGTAAAGGAATAAAAGGTAAACTCAAAATTAGTTAAAAAGCCCCAGCTGGTGTAGCTCAGTGGATGGAGCGTGGGCTGCGAACCAGGCATCGCAGGTTCGATTCCCAGTCAGGGCACATGCCTAGGTTGCAGGCTATGTTCCCCAGCAACTGCACATCGATGTTTCTTTCTCTCTCTCTTTCTCCCTCCCTTCCCTCTCTAAAAGTAAATAAATAAAATCTTAAAAAAAATTTTTTTCCAAATGTTGATGATTCTAAAAATTCTACCTATAAAAATATCTTTAACATATTATGTAGTCCTTGATAAAAATTGACAGTTATAGCTAGCATGGTTTTAAATGAAGAGAAATAGCCACAACCGAAAATACGTCCTGTCCACGTGTTAAATGCATCCATTAAATCACCTGTTACTAAATGCATTAGGGTCAAAACAGTAGACCCCATTCTGGAGAAATTCAAATTTATCGATTTACTTTGATTGATAACCTGCTCTTATATGATGCAGAGAAATGGGAAATATTATCAGAGGAATCTCATATTCACTATCCAAAGCACTTAAGTATACACCTAAATTATTTGGCATATAAAGTAAAAACATAAAAAGTCTCTCTTTATCACTCAAAATGCAACAAATACATAATAGTTTGCATTTGTATACCCTTACTAGGTGCTAGGCATTCTTCCAGGCACTTTACAAGTAGTGAATTGTTTGATTCCCACAAGAGTATTGGGAGAATAAGAATAGTTAGGAGCCTTGTCCAAGACCACTGTGGGAATGGAACTATGACAATCTTTCTGGTAGAAATGTCAAAATTTGGGAGTCACTGAAATATATATGTGGTAACTAGAGCCATGGGGGAACTGATGCACAGGGAGCAGCTGGTCAGTAATAAGAGAGGAGTGGATCCCCAGGGAAACCTACACTGAAGAGGAGGAACTAGCAGAGTAACCAATGCTGAAGTCAGAAAAGGTGGCATGAGAAAAGCAGCAGAAGAAACAAGAGAAGTGACAGTCCCAAAACAAAAAGACAGAATAATTTTATGAGGGTAGCTCAACATTACCAGACTTTATACACACATCATACCGTTGACTGTGCAGAGGTTCCTATTTGCATTTAAAAGTCCTTGCCAGACAGTTTAGATCCAGATTAAAGCCAGACTGGGTGAGCTGGTGAATGAATGGAAGCTGATGCTGCAGGACCAAAGAAAGATGAGTCTTTCAGTGGGTGTTGAAAAGAAAAGCAGACCCAAGGCAGAAGTCTGAGAGATAAGGAAAGTCCACAGTTGTTTTTAACAAGTGCATATTTTCATGGAAGTGGGAAATAGTCAAATAAAACAATATTAAATAAGGTAAAGTTTTATTTGCTCAAGCCGTTGGCCTCCTAAATCTATACAGCAGAATCAGGAGAGCTCTGGATCCTGGTACTCAACGTTTGGGCAGCAGCACCGGCATTTCCTGAGTGTTAGTTAAGAATGCAATATCTCGGGCCCCAACTTATCCCTTTAAACTGAAAGCTACAGTGATTCAAATGCATCTTAAAATTTGAAAATTGTGAGTATAGACTTTAGTCTACATAACATAGTGAAAAACTGTATTGGTTAAAGTGTAGTATGAAACTGTTTTAGTTGGCTTTGCATTCACACCCTGGTCACATTTAATTTTATTTGTAAATATCATCATTGCTCTTTCAAACTCAGTAATTAACTAGTTCTAAGTTATACTTTCTATTTCAACTAATTAACTTTACTTTTTTATTTTAAATTGATTTTAGGGAGAGAGGGAGAGGAGGAAAGAGAAAGAGAAACATCAATTTGTTGTTCTACTTATTTATGCATTCATTAGTTGTTTCTTGTATTTGCCCTGAATGGGGATCAAACCTGAAACCTCCGCATATCGGAACAATGCTCCAACAACTGGACTACCTGGCCAGGACAACATTTTGCTCTTAATGCTATCGCATTAACAGATTGTTCAAATTAACTTGGGTGTGGCTCTTTCTTCAGTGTGCAGTGTTCTTTAGCTTTCTCTAATTCCATGCAATATCCAGTTTCCAAAGTAAATGTTTTATGGAGTTCTCTCAATGACAACGCTTATTATCTTCAAGCTTGCCCAGCTTACCTCATAGACACATTAAAAGAGAGTAAACAAAAGTTCCAGGGAGTTCATTTTATATGGGATGTAGCAACAGCAATGATAGCAAAGAATGAGAAATAATCTGAGGACCAGAGAGGGATTCCAAAAAAGGGAAACTTACGGAGAAGCCATCCTTCTCTGCATGATTTCGGTATACACAAATTTCAGTTACCATGGCTTAGTGCAATAATACTAGTCTCCACCAACATGGTTCCAATGTCAGTTACCACAATCTATTAAATGTGAATCATCACTTGAAGCATAAACTTTGTGCTAGCTCTTCAGTCTACAAATCACTGTATAAAGAAGAGAGGAGCACCTTATTCAGTACCCAACCATGGCACTGCTTTTAAAATCTGCTGGTGTGTCACTGTGTGTCTGTTTTTCACTGCATGCACAGGTACAAAGCATGTTAGTAGGTTGCCCCATTATCTCCCAGTGAAAATCCTACATAACTTTTTACAAAAATGGATAATCAAAAGGGAAATGGCCAAAAAAGGTGAAAGTACAGCCAACAAATTAAAAGTGCTTACACGAAGTTAAATTGAAATCTTACATAAATAGCTGACCATGTGACTCAATCCCACAACCATTCAAGAGACTCTGGACATGCAATCATTAAAACTCAGTGGAAGAGAACTTACCAACATAAATGAGAGAATCAGTTGTGATGAAAAGAATGAAGATGTCCCAGAGAAAGTGATGTCAGTAAATTTCACATTAAAAGAACTTTCAGAGATATTTCATGACATAGAAAACGTGAAGTGTAAAATGTCAGAAGGTGATGAAACTGAAATAGAAGTGTGGCAATTCGCCATGGCCTGGAATATATTTGCTCCCTGTCATGAGTTAAGGATGGGAAGGCAAGCATGGTTCCAACTTTTCTTGATAAGTTTTTACAAAGAAATAAAACATTTTAATTCTCAATAATTCTGTTTTAAATTATAAAGCACTAAATAAATAGTTGTTCTGCTTTTTAATTTCTCTATTCATTTATGACAGAAAGTAAAGGGTTTTTAATGTTTTACAAAAATGTGAAGGTCACTGAAGAAACACAATTTGTGCTATTGCTCATTAAATTTTCCTTGTTCATTTTCAGTCTGCAAGGGCATTTTTACAATCCGGCACTGCCGTGCAAAGTGAGGATTGCCGGGGTGGGGGGGATCAGATAGAGAGACAGAGAGAAAGCGAGATGATAGAGACAAGAGATGTGCAGAGAAATAGAAGAAAATGTTCAAAATGAATTTAGACATAGTGGTAACCTTGATGTATCTTTTATTTTAAAGATTTTTAAATTTATTTTTAGGGGGGACGGAGGGAGAGAAATATCAATGTGCAAAAGAAACATCGATTGCTTGCCTCTTGCACAGCCCCACCTGGGGATCCGGCCCAGAACCCAGGCATGTGCCCTGACTGGGAATCAAACTGGCGACCCTTTGGTGTGCAGGCCGGCACTCAGTCCACTGAGCCACACCAGCCAGAGCTGAAATATCTTTTTTGTGTGTTCCTAAGTGCCAAGGTCATTAAGGGAATGTATGCTTTTATATAGGTGCAGTGGATATTCCATTATGATATTCACACACACATAAAATGCAGATTTTAAATATGAATGATCTGGGATTTATCTTTAATCTGGATAGCTGATTTACAACAGACAAGTCTCTGAGAGTTCTGCCAACTGCTCTTTGCATGTAACAATAAGGGAGACGCTTTCACCGGTGTACTTCACACCCGTAATATATGTGGTTCTAATTATACACACATTCAGTTCTTCTAGGGTAAGCCATACTTAAACCCACAGAAGAAAATTTCTAGGAACAAAGATTATCCCTCTTTTGTCCATAAAGCAAAAAGCTTACATAAAGATATTTCTGTTTAAATCTCCAATAAATCTGTATTTTATGTAAAATAAATGGGGTTGTCCTATTGAGTTGTTCTTAATCTGTAAAGCACAAAGAGTTTCAATATACCATATGAAGATATTAATTGGTTCTTAAAGGTTATCAAATTACAGTGTGAAACCCAATTCCTAACAAAGGTAGAAAACAATAATATATGTGTTCTAAAGATAAAGGAATGCTATTAACAAAATTGTTCCTAAACCATTAGATACTTTTCCATACAAAATTCTTATTTATTTTGCAGAATTTCTCTACCATTAAGAAACTATCTGTGGCAGTTTCCTAATGGCTTCTTATTCCATTAGAGAGTTGCTATTGGAACACCTTGCACCTAGCTAGAACATGTGACTCATTCTCAGCAACGGATTATGAAGGAAAGTTGACTTTAATCCCTTTTCTGGTCAAAATGATGATGAAGCCAGAAAGTGTACCTTCTCCACACTTTCTTTCTTCTTCCAGCATCTGGAAGCCAGGCTCCAAGGATATGGAACATGGCAGTCACAAAGTGAAAAAGTTGGATCTTCACCATGCAAAGTTTCCCAACAATGGGGAACTCCCACAATAGAGCATAAGTGAACAAGAAATACACATTAGGACTGAAACGTTGGGGTTTGTGTGTTATGAGGTCTAGTAGTCTCCATGTAAAAATATTACTTCCTAGTACCATAACCACACAGTTTTTAATCCAGTGTCATGCAACAGAACTTTATAAAATGATATAAATATTTCTGTACTGCCCAATATGGCAGCCACAAATGACCTGCGGCTCTTGAAAGGACAAAATCTTTACTGATTTACCTTTAATTAATTTAAACCTAAATTTTAATAGCCATGTGTGTCTAATGATAACCGAAATGGGGAGATCAGTTCCCGTCTTTAATTACAACACCTCAACTTTCAACAGGACACAAAGTTAGTTGTAACTTCCCACCTACTGACAGCTTATGGTCCTGAATCTTAAAAAGTTTGAGAAAAGTAAATATAAACTTTGGTTAATTAAATTTGATTTCCTGAAAAGAAAGAGGATAGTCAACAATTGCATCTATTATTTCTAAAACATAACGTATTTTTCCTTCAGAGGCACATTTTATGGTTGTTTTCACTGTTGATCACCATCAGGGCAGAGGGTTTATCAGTCAAGTCCAGAGAATTATCGTTTCTACTACCCAGGGTTTGCTGCTGCCTGTTGTGTTCCTTTTCTCTCAGCTTGTCAGTGAAATTTCTCAAACCGCCAAGTTATCCAAAGCTGCGTGGGCAGAGAGTCTCTGACAATTAATGCAGTGGGAATACGAATGCGAGGAACCATAGAAACGCACTGGGCAAAGTCTTCCTCTGCATTTTATCACAACCCCACACTGGGAGGGTCTTCATAATCTTAAGATATAAACAGGGGTTACCTCCAGTCCCTACAAACTTCCCACAATGAACACACTGCTGCAGTGGCGCTTCAGGCGATTCACGCCTCATTCTTCCTCACTGCCGGCTGCACCGCCATTCTGCCCCACGACCACCCATGCCCCGTAGGTTTGGTGAAGCAGCAAGTGTCATTTGCACCTGGCCTGAGTGGTAGTAAATAAAATAGTTTCGGTATTCTTGCCAAGACTGTCTCTATAGAGAGGAAACTTGAGCAAGCAAATCAAATTTTTCTAGAGACACAGAATAAAATAAGTTTTTACACAGAAAAAACAATACAGTGAGTAAATCCTGTTTATTTTAATGCTTCACAATTGTTTACTGTTTTTTCTCTTGGCAACTTTAATAGATGTGAAAAAATTACTTCAAGAAATTAGTTTTTATCACTGTTTATAAAAATATAGAACAAAAAAATCTAGCAAAGATACCATCCAAAAAGGGGGAAAAAAACAGATGAGACCCTTGTCAATTTTTAATCGGCAAAGCAAAGAGCATCACACTAATAAAACTTAATTAAATCATTAAATATTTAAAATGAATTTTTAACTCTAGCTTATTGAATAAATTCCCTTTTATGTATATGAAACCTTGTTATGAAGTCTCTATATAAAGCAAAATCAAATGTAAAACCAAACAATTTAATATATTCATTTCAAAAATTCCATTTCATTTCTCCTTGCAAAATCTAAATCACCTCAGAGCCCTACATCACAATTTATATTTCCCTCATATCAGAAAACACATAATAAAATACTGTTACAAATACATTGTCCATAAAGTGGTCATACCTTATAAATTATAATTCATTCATATTATACGTTTCATTTCATTTCAATATAATGTATAATAACATTGTCCAACCTACAATGAATGTTAACTTCCTGGTAGAATATATAAAGGATATTTACTAACTCCATTTTTCTATCACTCACAACTGACTACATGTTCACGTATGTGTCTTCAATGTCCTTCAGACAAATATTTCTCACAGTGAGAAACAGGCATTTACCTTTGTAAAAAAGACAGAATTAGATATATGATTACTTGCTTTGATAAAATCACACCTTATCAGCTTATTATTACGTGGATTTGAGTATACTTATTGGGTAACCACATCCCTTATACAGACGTAACTTGTGTTATTGCGCTTTGCTTTGCTGCACTTCATAGCTATTGTGATTTTTTGGAAACTGAAGATAAGATTTAAAAAGATCATGATGCCCTGAAGGTTGAAATAATGGTTAGCATTTTTTAGTAATAAGTACTTTTTAATTAAGATATGTGTTTTTTAGACATAATGCTACTGCACACTTAACAGGCTACAGTACAGTGCAAACACAACTTTTAAAAGCACTGGGGAACCCAAAATTTTTTGTGACTCATTTTATTGTGATACTTGCTTTATTGCAGCTCTGAAACCAAACACCCCATATCTCCAAGTTACACTGGTATAATGCTACATATATTAAAAGCTTAATGTTAGGCTCTCAAAGCAATAAATACCAATCAATGACCAAATACATGACCCAAAACACAAGGATGCTCCCTGGGCTGTTTTGCTCTGGCCAAACAAGAGCAGAGAGTGAGCATTCCCTCTTGTGTTCGCATGTACGCCAAAATTCACATTGGGCAGCTTTGGCAGAAAGCAGAAATTAGAGCCCTTGTGGGACCCATTATTTTGATACGTGTGGAGATCTTTCTGCCTTCACAGCTTTCAAACTCTCTTTTAACAACAATAACAAAAGAATTCTAACCTCTTCGTCTGATAACAGAAACTGAATACTCACTCTCTGATTTGCCTCGTGTTCTCTTACCATCCAGTGTGTTGCCCAAATCAAAAAGTAGAATCATTTTTTTCTCCCTCTCTCTTTCAATAATCCAAATTTTCCAATTGTGTATCTTTCAACCCTTCCAGGCTGCCTCCTTTTCATGACTCCCTTGGTCCAGCCTCCGCGACCCTCTGTGCCGGCACTGCAAGCAGCCTCTGGCTCTGTCCCTGGATTTAACTTCTCCAGGTTCATCATGGGTCTTTTTCCAATTACAATTTGCAGTCAGCATTATTCCGTATTAGTTTCAGGCTTATAGCATAGTGGGTAGACAATCATACACTTAACAAAGTTGTCTCCCTGGTATTTCAAGTACTCACCTGGCAACATACACAGTTACTACAATATTACTGATTATATTGTCTGTGCTGTACTCTACATCCTTGTGACTACCAATTTGTACCTCCTCTCTCTCTCTCTCTCTCCTTCTCTCTCTCTCCTTCTCTCTCTCTCCTTCTCTCTCTCTCTCTCTCTCTCTCTCTCTCTCTCTCTTTTCAGTTTCCTATTAACCTTTTATTGTTGTTATCGATGTGTAGCTTAGTTTCACCATGGTCATATTACACATTTCATATCATTTCATTCTCTGGAAATTTATTGAGACAGGCGTTAGAACTTAACATGTGATTTTTGGTGGTAAGTGTACCATAGGTACTTGAAAATAATATTCATTCTATTATTATTTACATTGTTCTGTATCATGCAATTAGATTAGGTTTATTAATACTGATCTGAAGTTCTATATTATACTGTTACTTTTTTCTGGTTTGTTCATTTTTCTTTTTTGCGCCTCTTAATCCCTTCATCTTTTTCACCCCATCCCCCAACACCATCCACTCTAGAAATGATCAATTTACTCTCTGCATCTGTGAGTCTGTTTCTGTTTTGTTTGTGTATCTTGGTTTTGAGATTCCATATGTAAGTGAAATCACTTACTCTTTGTCTTTCTCTAACTGACTTATTTTATTTAGCATAATACCCTCTAGGTCCATAAATGCTGTCGCAAATGGTAACATTTAATTTTTTATGGCCAAGTAATTTCCCATTGTATATATGTACCACCACTTTTTAAATTGAACTTATTAGCATAACATTGATTAATAAAATTATATAGGTTCCAGGTGTACAATTCTGTGATACATCATCTATATATTGTGTCGTGTGTTCACCACCACCAGTCAAATCTGCTTCCATCACCTTCTCCCAACCCCCTTTTCTTCTGGTTATCACCATAGTTGTCTGTGTCCACAAGAAATTTTTTTTTTAATTCCTTCACCTTTGTCATCCTTCACCTTGTCATCTTTGCTGCCCACCCCTGTAACAGCTATCAGTCTATTCTCTATGACTCTGTTTCTCTTTTGTTTATTAGTTTATTTTGTTCATTAGGTTCCACATATGAGTGAAATCATATGTTACTTGTTTTTCTCTGACTGATTTATTTCACTTAGCATAATGCTCTCCACATGCACCCATGCTGTTGCAAAGAGTAACGTTTTCTTCTTTTTTATGGCCAAGTAGCATTTCATTGTATAAATGTGCCACGGCTTTTTTATCCACTCCTCTACTGATGCACACTTGGACTGCTTCCAAATCTGGGCTATTGTAAGTAATGTCGCAGTGAACATATGGGGTGCATATATTTTTTCAAATCCATGTTTTGAGTTTCTTCAGATAAAGACCCAGAGTGGAATCACTGGGTCATAAGGCAGTCCCATTTTTAATATTTTTTGAGAAATTTCCATACTATTTTCCATAGTGGCTGCACCAATCCACATTTCCACCAACAGTGCATGAGGATTCCCTTTCCTCCACATCCTCACCAGCACGTGTTTGTTGATTTATTGATGATGGGTTGTATTATGTTCTAAACCCACTTAAGAGCTGGTTTTAAACCTGTGTTTTTCAGCCTTCTCAATGCAACCTTGGGTTCAAATGCACTGAAGGAAATGGGAATCTTCGTGAGGAGGAAGATTGTCTAAGGGCATAGAAATCTCTTTCAGACTAATAACCCTACAAATACATCACTTAAAGCAGCTGCTTCACCTTTAAAATGAACAATTAAAATTTTTTTAAAAAACTATGCACAGTTTTCTTTCTTTCTTTTTATTTTTTTCATATTCTTAGCAGGCCCAGTACTTACATCTAAAGCAATGGTAGATTCTGATTTACAACTGAAAAAAAATTCAGTCTGTAGCTAATACTTTAAATCACGTTTGCCTGTCAAATATGTTAGGGACAAAATCTTTTACTCTTATAGTCTTCTTAAAAATTTCTGTAACTTCCGCCCTGAGTAGTGTGGCTCAGTTGGTTGATCACTGTCCCCAAAAGCAAAAGTTCTCTAGTTCCATTCCCAGTCAGGGCACGTCTCTGTGTCGTGAGTTCACTCCCCAGTGGGGGCATGTTTGGAAGGCAACTGATTGATCTTTCTCTCTCACACCACTACTTCTCTCTCTTTCTTACTCGCTCCCTTCCCCTATCTCTAAAAATAAGTAAATAAAATCTTTAATTTTTTTTCTATAACCACACCTCCTTCTAAGTTCCCCAGTTCATCAAAGATACAATCCCAATTCATCAACATGTTGCACAAATCCCTTCACAATCTGACCCTAGATTATTTTACACACCCCAACCACATACCCAGTGCTCCAGGCAATGTGGGCTCGTAGGAACATTTGACTTCCAACTGCGCTCTAGACAAGTTTACTCACTCGTATCTGTGCTTTTGACATACCGTTCCTACTAATTCTAAAACTGCTCAGATATTTAGGCATTTGTCAGATTTCATTTTCAGGAAATAAGGAGATATACTTAAGGTTTGAGATTATATTTTAAAACCAAACAGATCTGCAAAACAAGGAAGCATTGTCAGATAATTAGAAAAAAGACCAAAAGGGGAAGTTATTAAATAAAGAAAAATCTAAGTGTTTCTAAACTTTAAGGATACTTTATATCCTCCAATTGTATATAAAATAAAAACATTGATTTTAAAAGTACATTATTACATTTGCCCTTTAAACATCTAGATTGAGTTCTATAAAGAAATAATGACATCAGTTAGTATTCACTATTGTAAATAAAGTTTTCAATGTTTTTATTTTTCTTAAATTGTCTTTTTCTGTATCTAATAAGGAACTTCTACCATGGTAAAAAATAAATAAATAAATAACTGGTTCGTGGAATTCTATCAGTTTATTGTTCAAGATTAACTATTTCAATGAATAACCCTTATAAGTTTATTGTCTAAGAACACTATTTCAATCAAGTACATTCTCTAAGTGTATACAGTTTTTAAAAATTTGTTTTCTTTTCTGTGATCTTATAATCTAGTAAATTAGAACAAACTATTAAAAGGTTTTACAGAAATATGATTTTAAACAAAAACTCCCTTGTTCTACTCCCTTATAGTTTAACATGAGAGAGGAGGCTTGACCCCGGCAAACTGGCTCTCTCTCCCTCCAGGGGAAAAAAAATCCATCTCAGTATGGGTCCAGAAAAGGTGTTTTTTGTTTGTTTGTTTGTTTGTTTGTTTTTGTTTTTGCCTAAAGCACTTAACATAAGCATACTGAAAAACAAAGATACACATCACTTCTTGTTATTCCATATTCCACAAAACAAAATTGGGGATCCGAATCTGTGACAATATTATTTTTAAAATTTTCTTCAGAGTTATAAATAAATCATTTAGTTAAAATCTATGGAATTTTACTTTACGTTTGTCAGACTTTCAGATATGTTGTATAGTATACTATCAAGCTGAAAAGAATAGCAGATGTAGAGTCTGACATATCAGAATTCCAGTCCACACTAGGCTGCCCGATACTGGGGAAGCATTTGAACCTCTCCGTGCCAGTTCATCTGTATATAAAGTTAATACTTTTGTATCTGTGTTACCGTATTTGTATCAGCCTCAATGTGCTGCAGTTAATTATGTATGTGTGTTTTCCACATTTAATAGTCAACTTGCGGAGTTAAGGTTGCATCTGATTCATCTTTGTCTTTCCAAACGCTGCTACTTCACAAATAATTCAGACCAGTAAAGAACTGAAAATTATACTTTGGAATTATAAATCAGAAAAGAGTTGTGAATTCCAAAAATTTTATGGAACACTGAGTCAAACTAACTTAAGGCTTTTTTTCTGAAGAAGTTACCAGAATTCAACTATGCAAATGTCCATTATGATTATCCCAGAGGAAGCTGGGAGTTGGTGGTAGAATTCCTTTTAACCCAAGTGATCAGTATTAGTAGTTTCTTTGTTAATTGGAAAAGTCCTTCAAACACAACAATCCTAACAACCAAACGATAAATAAATGCTTTCCTTCATATGGGACCTCTACTTTGAATATGCCCAATGGGTGGAATTTCCAACATACTACCTTCCCTTTTTTTTCCCTCAAAACCTGAGCTTATTACACATTATCAATAATTTTAGTTCCTTTAAAGTAAAATAATATAAAGACACTGGAAAATAAATTTGATTACGGACTCCTAAGTTTTAATTTTGTAAATTCTTTACATTTGGTAGATTATTTCTAATTCAAAAGCAATGTTTTCAGACTCAAGAATCTTACAAAAGTATTCACCTTTATTTTGAAATATCTCTGTTATCATCCTCATATGTCATTGATTTACAAAATATTTCATTACATTATATAATTATAATGGGAAACACCATGGGTATTAACCCATATGAGGACAAACACGATAGTCTCTTGGTAAGCATTAGCTCACCTACAGGAGGATGTGATGGGCTAGCTGCGGAGCAGCCCCCACCCCACCCCCCACCCCGGGGTGACTATTCAGTGATCTGGGGCATCAGTAGATGTGATTTAGAGGAGAGCAGAGGGCATCCTACAGTTGGAGAATTGATTAATTGGGGGTCACTTATGTGAATGTTTACGAGTGCCATTGTTCCATGAAAGACACTGCCGAGTATCTTGATTTGAAAGGTCATAAAGTCACTTTCAAATCTCAAATCATCTGTGATGACGTCAGATGCCCAGAGGGTCTGCCTAGGGTTGGCCAGTAGTATGTGCGCTATTAACATTGGGAAGGTTCCACAACACAAGTCAAGGTGGTTTTGAGTAATTTTTAAAGCTGAGGACAGTGAAACAAGGAAGGGCTTAGCATAGAAGAGGCAACAGAAGAGAGCCTAGGTGGGGCTGCTTTGGCTCACAGAAAAGTCAGAGCAAAGGAGGCCTTGGAGACAGATTTGGGGGTTAGCTGGAGATGAGCTGCCACTGCTGGAGATGAGCTCCCCTAGTTTCCAGTCCCATGGGGACCCTTAGAGTGCAGGAGATGCGTGCCTGTGAGGGAAGTGAGGGAGGGGAAGTGCTGGCTTGCTCCTGAGAGGAAGAGCAAGCACTGGATCCTTTGTTTTGAAGGTTTTTAAAGGCTGGGAGTTCAGGGGAGATCTTAGGGGAGATCACAGTAGAATACTCATCCGTTTTCCAGGTGTACCCTTTCAGGGTTGAGGTCTCCACTGATTGGTCAGTGACAGGCCAGGGGGTCATTAGTCCCTGTAGCTGGTCCTGGCCTCACCCACCTGGTTTTGCTGCTCTACTGAGCCTGGAGCTGAAATACAACTGAGACCTAGAAGCTATCTCTAGGGAGGTGACTTTTGATATCCGGCTGTAAATTGCTCAGTCAGTTTGTCCAGCTATCTCAGCTTCTCCACTCCACTTGCCAAGGAATTTTCCTAGATTCTCACTATCCTGCCCCAATCATAAAGAAGATATTCTATGAAGATTTTTCCTCATGATACATCATCCTGTTTTTTCAAAATGACTACAGAGCCTGTTATAGTAGAAAATATGCTTTCTACTTATTTGTATCTCCTGGAATAAATGCAGCAATGTTGCATCAAGAAAAGGTTTTTGCAATATATATTTAAAAGTAATAAAGTAATTATGAATAAATTGATGTATGACAGCATGAGTGATGCCATGATGTCTTTACTATAAAATGATCCTGGCTAGTCTGCCATTTTCTTGCTGTCAGAGTCATCCAAAGACTGGCCTCAGGGATCCCAATTCACTTTGCTTTTTGCCTATTATGATACAATGGGCTATGCATATATGCATGTTTTACTAATCCCTTACAGTCCCCCCACCCCTCTATGGTGAAGGTCAAAGGGGAAGGGAACAAAGGGAAAGAAATTGGGGAATGTGTGTAATAGTATCAACATAAAAAAATACAATGGAATGGCTGGGAAAAGTTCAAGGCACTGTCCCATTTACGATTCAATGTAAGCTGACCATTACAATTTGGCAAAAGCATTGCTTGTGATTTCATAAACAGATCTGTCACCCAAAAGCATTTAGACAGGAAAGAATGATTTATTATTTTTATTATTATTATTGGTATTATTTTGATCCTCACCTGAGGGTATGTTTATTGAGCTTCTTTAGAGAGAGAGAAAGGGGAGGAGGGAGAGAAATATTGATGTAAGAGAAAAGCATTAATCATTCACCTCCTGTACAAGCCAGGAGCCAGGATCAAACCCGCAACCTAGTTCTGGGCCCTGACCGGGAATCGAGCCTGCAACCTTCTGGTGTACAGGACAATGCCCCGACCAACTGAGCCACCCAGCCAGGGCCAAGAATGACTTACTGATAAAGCATCTACCATGGGTTCAAAATAAATTTGCAACCCAATAGGCATTCACAGAGCTATAGCAGAAAGTATGCTATCTAATGAGGATTTAAATAATGATCAGGAATTTAGTGGTGACTTTTCTTGCTGCTCCAGCCCAAGGACTTCAGCTCTCATGTTTCTAATGGCAGAGGTAAGCAGTAAGGGGTTGCCCTGGACGAAGCAGCATGCACACTCGTCATTTCAAAATCACAGAAGTGTACACTAAAAGTTGTCTGTAGTGGCTGTCATAAAAAAGAAGCAATAAATAACTTTACTACTCCAATTATCTTTTTGTCTGCCAACTCACACACACCGTGTCTTCTGCCTCTTCATTATCAGGTTTCCACAAGCGACAGACTGATTCAAGAACAAAGTTCTCGTGCCCTAGTTGGTGTGACTCAGTTGGTTGGAATGTCATCTTGTAAACCAAACTGTCACAGTTCGATTCTCAGTCAGGGCACGTGCCTGGGTTGCAGGTTTGGTCCATGAGGCCACCAATCTGTTTCTTTCTCACATTGATGTTTTCCTCCCTCCCTTTCTTCCTCCCTTCCCTTCTCTCTAAAGTTGAATAGCATGTCCTTAGTGGAGGATTAAAAAAAGTTCTCTACTGCAGGTAGCACTTACCTAATTATTGTTATGAGTAAAAGCATTTTCCAATGAACAAATTAAGAATGTGAAGAATTGCCATACAGCAGATACACAATTGCGAGTTTGCTCCAGGAAATTAGGATTCACAACTTCGAACTTTCCCTTTGCTTCACCAGAAAGTAGTTTCATTTTTTTGAGAACTGACTTGTGAGACATACCAAGAGTCTTTGAAGAGAGCAGCACAGGCAACATTTTATTTACTTGAAAACAAAGAATAACTCTTGAGCACTGAGTCAAGATGTCACTTACATAAAGACTATTTTTTTCCATAAAAACTATTCCATGTAGTTCTAAAATTGCAAAGCACCCAAACTTGTAAAAAAATACATGTAACAAACTTATTTTTTTCTGAGAGAATCCCAGAAAACATTTCATAAGTTCAATATTTCACTGCTAATACTCAAAGCCAGTTCATCTTTCAAGAGACCTACAACAGAAAATTGTCTTCTACAATCATGAGTCATTTGAAACACAGTCCTGTTTCCTGGAGGTTGAGTTCTGTGGTCATTGCCTGAGAAATCTTTCATGGAAGTCAGGGAGAAGCTGGACTCACTCTAGGTCCATCCATGTTTACAAAGTACACACAACCGTAGCTGGTCATTTTTATGAGCAAGCAAAGAGGAGTGGGCATGGTCGGGCTGAATACCCTTAACCCTCAAACAACAAACAAACCTTCAAATATTGTCACTGACTACGACACAATACAAACCAAAAATATGACATCACAGCTGCCTAAATTACTTTGGAGATTACAGGAATGTCCATGGAATGCTACAAAATGGATGCAGGTAACAAGAAAAATAAAAATGAATTTCACTAAAATTCAAATTGTATTGGAAAGCAAAGGTCTCCTCAGCTACTGTTTCTTCGGATTTTTGCTAGGTTTGTTGGATTCCAGAAAGCCTCTGTCCCAACTCTTCTCCAGAGTGTCACCAGCACCAATTAGAACCAGAGAACTGCTGGGTAGCACTTATCAAATATCAATTATGTCTTAACATTTAAAACAAACTTACATGCTCATTTTCCCACCACTTGTTTCTATGTTTTTATGTATTTCCACCTCACTAGAAATGACTGAAAAAATTAAGGTCTGTAAAGAGGGATGAAGAATATTGCCACATCTCTCCTTACCTTTGATTTCAAGCAATCTGTAATCTTTGTAAATCGCTAACAACTAAAGAGGTGTTTATAAATACCAGTAGAAATAAGCTAAACAAAGCCAAGGCCAACATTTGCTCTTCTGTTACCTCTGTTGAGACTGGGAATTAAAATTCACAGATTAACTACATATGGACCGACACAAACCAGATTCACCTTCTGCATGTCAGATGCTTGCCAACAAATTAACTTCTCCTCTTTCCTTTATTGATATCAACAAAATGTTTAGGCAGTAGCAGCTTACCTCTCTCTTCTTGGTACTGCATATGCAAAAGTAAACACTCAAGTAATACTGTGATTTAAAAGCAATCTTTTAGGGAAAACTTTACTTAGGAAAGATTAGGAGATGAGAAAAAAAATTCCTTTAAATCTAAACATAAAGTTCAAGATAAAAATTAAAGATAGTTTATGATGATTTTCACAGGAGGGTTACAGATTACAATAAATTTTTTTCAGAATATGAAGATATAATACTAAGCAGTCAATCAGAGTTTTCAAAACACTATTTTAAAATATATGTTCTATTTTAAAGAACTGAGAACTTCTTAATATTTAAAACTGAATCCAAAATACTGTTCCTAAGGAAGAAAAGAGGAAAGCAATATAAATGACCTTCCTGGCCACATGGGCCCTCCACTGGGCAGCAGAGAAAGGGAAGAAAAGCTGGGCAGCTTTGTCAGACACGCAGGGGTCTAATCCAGTTGCAGGCAGGCGGTTTAACCTCTCAGCTTTTCTGTTTTCTTTGAAACTTTTATGCATTCAATAAATGTTTATTAAAAGCTTACTCTGAGCCAGATTCTACCTTACAAGATGAAAATATGAGACAGGTAAGGTTATTGATTTCATGAAGATTATCTTCTAGAGGAAAAGGTGGATATTTGAACAAGTAATTGCAATCCTGAACCGCATTTTGAAAAGAGAAGGATGAGCACCGTGGGAGCAAATGACAAGGACACCCAGGCTAAATGTTAGGAGTCACTGTCCGAGGGACTGGCATGCAAGCTAAACATCGAAGGGATCTGTGGGAGAAAGCTAAGGAGATTATAAGGAAAAGCATTCTGAGCCAAGGCAAACAAGACAGGGCAAGACACTGGGGGATCAGGGTGTGCTCGACGAAGAGAGAGAACTGGAGAGAGAAGGGAGAGGACTGGGCAAGGGTGAGGCTGTCTCCTAGGGCAAGGGCCAGATCTAGGAGGGACCCACGGACCATGTTAGAGGAATGTGGACTTCATTCTAAGGACAAAGGGAAGCCATCCAAAGGCTTAAGGAGTAAGGACACAATGAGATTTGCCGTTTTCAAGCTAAGTCCAGCTACAGAGCATGCTGTGGAGGAGGCAAATGTGAATAGCTGATGGTGGACACTTACGAAAGAACTGGATAAATCTCTGAGAGATTTAGGAAGAAGCAGTTATAATGTACAACAAGTTATGTAGAGAAGGTGTAAGGGAGCGAGAGAGAAAGAGACTCTCCTACTGTCAATGTAAACCATGTGTTGTGTGAGTAACCATGTAAATGTGATGACGTATATGAAATAACCCCCATGGTGCCTAGGCAGTAATAGAAACTCAAAAAAATCAAAATGTCTATTTTTAGATTGAAATCAAATTTTATTCTTTTCACAAATGATGCAAGTTGAATTTTTTTCCAGGCTCAATCCTCGATCTTTGAACTTTTCCATCGCGTACAAGGACTGCAGCTCCCCGATGCAGGTGGAGTCAGTGGGGCAGGTGTTGCACTGCCCCACCCTGTGAAGACATAGCAAGTCCTCAGGTTACAAATTATCTGCCTTTACATGCTGGCAGGTATTCCTTGGACAGCCAATCAAAAAACGTTAGAATGTACCTCAATCAGTTTGCTAAGATTTCCAACTTAAGTTTGTGAAGACAATGAAGGTCATATTTGCATTTTTTTCCAGAAAGTCTGTTTTTACTGCTATGGGTTAAATCCTCACATTGAAACCCTTTGAAGATGAATAAAATCTTGAGGCACTGCAGACTTTGCACCCCACAGTGTCCAAGACAGAGTCTTGAGAATTCCTAAAACTGAGGTTAGGACCATGCACAATGCACAAGCACACCGAGTGGGCAGTTCTACCATTGGTCATATGTTGGCCTCTCTGAGAGCGGGGCATGGAGGAACAATCCCCAGAGAGAATTTTAGGATCCTGTTTCTTGAAGTAGAGAAATAGACCATTACCACCAAGGAGGAACATGGCCTTACTGTATATTGTATATTAACACACATACATTTATACTTTATAAGGGCAGTTCTAATAAGAAACAGGAATTGAACAAGCATTTTTTTGATTTATAGGACCTGCAGATTATTATACAAAATTATTATTTTCCCTCTGAGTATTCTATTGTACCATACAGTGAAGTCATGTCTTAGTCAGCAATTAAGTCAATGGGAGAAAAATTGCATAGAGAAAACATTATTCTTGAACATTTACATGGTTTAATACATCTTGCAATAAGCCTCACATGGTCAGCTTTTCTTCCAGCATTGGAAAAAAAATGCTATCTCTTTAGTTGAGAAATCAAATGAAACACCAGACCTGCATTTAGTGGCTTATTTTGTGAAAATGTATTTTTGTCTGTTTTCTGCTTTTGTTTTTATTCAAGCAAATATTTGCATAACTTAAAGCAATATTACTCCACTGAATACAGAAGAAAATTACCTTTTTGTTAATTTTCAAAATTGACAGTCAGATAAAACCCCACTCTATTGTTGAGAGAAATTTTCTAAAGTAATTTCAATGAGTGCATTATCTAATTTAACTAGTAAATTAACTAAACCCTTTTTGTCCATATCATTTAAAACAATAAAATGGCATTGACCATTATTTGTTTAATTAATAAACTGAAAAGGTAAATGTACATAAAAATATTTACGATTTTCCTCTTCTTTTCTCACTTACATATGTACATAAATCCCAACTGATCCCGTTCTAGTTCTAGCTCCAAGTTCCACTCTAATTCTTTCATCAATTCTCACTTAATTTTAGCACTAAAAGGCAAATTCAAGATTATCTACCAGGCCAAATGCTTTCCACTCTTCCCTCCAGATCCATGCTCCATGCTTCACCCTTCTCCACTCTGCTCTCTGCTTCCATGGGTAAGTCCTATGGATCATGTCAGCAGGCCCCTCACCCTGAGACATCCTGTTAGGATCAGGGAATGGGAAGCCCTGGCCAGAGAAGACTGGAAGGACAGTGAGGCCAGAGAACTTACTCCCCTGGCTCTCTCCTGTAATGTTTGCCCCAGATGCAAGTCGTGGTTTCTTCAAGGTGTCCTCTCCGCAAGACTCTCTGTGTTCAGATGTTCGACATGCCCTCTCTTTTCATCTGTTTGGACCTAAGGTGGTCCCAGCTCAGCTAACACTACCTAGTTCTCACACCTTTATAAACAAACACTCCTTGAAATATTCTAATATCTAGCATGCCATTTTTTTCTCTTTGAATTCTACATAATAAAATTTAAGTTTTTAGATGGAGAAACTCAGTCTGAGAAAAGTTAAATGGCAAGCCCAAGGCTACACAACTACTTTGCCAGTCAGTGAACGCTGGAGTGGGAATAAACCAGAACACTCAGTCACCTGTAGCAGAAACTTCTCTGAAATGAATGAAACAACAAGGAGATGTTCATTGGATCATGTAGCTGGGAAGGTTAATGAAAGTGACTATGAAAATGGGCAGATATAGAAGCTTGACCTTTGTCATCAGGAATGTTTCTTTTCTCCCTCCCTCTGTTTTTCTCCACGTTGGATTTGTTCTCGGGCAGAACTGTTCCCACATGATAGAAAATACCACTACTAGAGATCACAAGACTTCCCCTCCCAGCAATTGTAGCAAAAGTCCTGTAGATCATACAGTTAAGCTGACATTATTGACATACCCACCCATGAAGCAATCACAGCGAATTCTGGTTGATTAGGTTTAGACAAATGGCCATCCCTGGAGTTGAATAACAGGGTCCACCTGACCCAAAAAAGCATGGACTCCAGTGCAGAATAGATGATTCTTGAAAGAAAAATTTTACAACAGAGGAACTTTCCCCAAGAGTAGAAGTAAAGGGTTGCTGTGCTGGCAGAACCAGCAGATACCTGGTATACAGAAGCAAGAATGGAATCAATTATTCTGAACCCCCTTCAAATTATGTTTCACTATGACACGTATTTAAATCAAATAACACTGGCCTAACGGGAGCCTGATTCTGTGGAAGCGAGTGGAAATGACTGAACTACAAATACCAGTGACTGATGTTAGTATGGCAGTCACGAGTTACAGACTTTGTTTACAGACACCATCTCCTTTTATTCAGTTCTTCCAGACTAGGAACTCCAAATTCATTGCCTACAACAGTTTTCAAGGTCAGACAAATGCTTGCAAATTTTAAGAATCCAAAGATTATTTCTAAATATTTCCATTGTATTCACAAGTTGTTAAGAAACTACAGTGTAAACATTTGAGAAAAACTCATGATTGTCAATTTTATTGTGCTAAGAATCCCTGTGGAAATTCAGCCAGAGACCCATCAAGATATATTTCTGAGCCAAAGGCCAAAGTTCCTGGGTCAGTCATGTCTTCTTTTCTGCAATCTGCATTTTCCCAAGGACCCAGGGGTCATTCTGATACTAAAAATACAGCTTCCCCACCCACTTTGAAAACAACTTGACCGAGACTTTTACCACTGCAAGAAAGCACGAATATGTGTGCTCATTTACCCAGAAGTATTTGGTTAGTATAAAAATTTCAAACAAATGATCAAGATATCAAGGCTGGAAAACTTTGGTGATGATTTTGAAGCAAACTGTGGGTTTTCTCTGGTGAAACTTAGTGGTCAGAAAACACACGAAGAAGACCTTATAAGGATGTATTTAATAAGGCAGGGAATAGTAACAACTCTTGTCCCTAAATTTAGAGCAGGAATGCTCTAAATTAGAACTTGACTCTAGGTTGGGAGGAAAGACCAAACATACTAAATAAATTAGTTTTGGACTTCCTTAATAAAATAAAAGTATTTGACAAAAATAATATATTGCAAAGGTTATTGGTATCAATACTTTCAATGTTTTATCAAGAAAGAGCAACAATTCTTTTATATATGTATAAAATACATATATGTGTATTTACATGTATACTTTTTCAGGGATTTTTAAAAATCTCTGAGTAAGGACAACAGATGGATTCTGAAAGGTTACCAGACTTCGCAATGCAGAGTCACATCATGTGATGCTTCAAAACGTGCCTTTCTAGAAAGCGCTGACAGCCATTGACCAAACTCAGTCAGGAGTCATGAGGTCGGTAATCTCCAGGACAGAGTTCATTTGGTGCTGCTAGTTAGAAAAACTGAGTTGATATACATGTCAAATCTCAAAACCATTTTTCATAGCACTGGACGTGAGAGTTAAGGGAAAATACCTTTTCTCTGGAGGAGATGTCTGAGAGAAATGAGGACAAATAGGACGTGAGGATTAAAAGGAGTGAGAGGTACCTCTAAAATCCTGAGTTTCCATCTGTGTATTCACTCAATGACGCTTAAAGGTGTCTTTTTCCCCCCTACCAATTACAAAATGACAGGGAAGAAAGAAACCTACATCTGTCTGCCTTTTAACCCAATCAGCTGTTGAGCAGAATAATTAAGAAGCATTTTAAGAGATGTAATTTTATTGTGCAAAGAGTTCAGAGGCACCCTTTGTCTATAAGGTGTATCTGAGGGAATTAGCTAGAAGTAAATTCAAAGGAACCTGATCCAAATATCTGATGGATCTTAGGAGTTTAAATTGAAGAGAAATGCAGTTCTGGGAACCAAGTTTCAGTCACAGATGAGTCAAGTCCAGAATCAGCTTAGACAAATAGCTCAGTGCATCATATTTGGTCAATCCGGTGTGTCCCCATTTTCTAAACCATGGCTATGTAGAATCTGTTAAAATCCACAATTCAAATAGTTTCCTCTCAGTCTGTCATATAAACTTTGACATGTTAACACTATATTGGAAAAAAGGTTATAAACAAGGAGATTTATCAGAGATTGAGCAGCCCATAGGAGTTATCGTTATGGAGGACTAATGTGTCCTTGCCTAACCTTGGACAGGACATCAAACAGGTTAAGGCAGAGTTAAGAAATAGATCAGATCTCAGGACTGAATCCCTGGGCCTCTCCTCTTGAGCATTTCATCCTGAACATGGACCTCCATCATGTGATAGTTCATTATCACCATTTCAGGGAAGAACAGAAAAAAAATGAAGAGTTGGCAGGAGAGTTGGTTTTATATGAACCTTCCATTACAATATGGTAAATATTTAGTTTCCAGTCAATCAAATACTATATACATGATACAGGTGTCAAGGAAGTATTGATATAATACACTAGTTTACATGCATTAATATATACAGAAGACTAGAGGTTCTAATGTAATCATGAAGTATATTCAACATGTAAAAACACAGTCTTAACCCCAAAGCTTGAATAATATAAAGATATAAAGATTATTAAGGAAAATTATATAATCAAGGATATAATTATACTGTGCCTAGAACAGTGACAGATAGCCAAAGGGTCCTCAACAAATATTGTGACAACAATGGAAAATAACCAATCACTGAAAGCAAATTTTGAGGGAATCAAAGAATCTAAAGTGTTAACCCACATTATCTCTGTATTTCCTATTCTCCCTGAAATGCTATTTCTCCAATAAAGTGTCAATAATTTGCATTCCAAAATCATGGGATGGAAAAAAGTTTGGCCACTCTTGTAACCTAAGTGTACAAGATTATCACAGGTGCAGGAAATTAATAAGCAGATTGCCCTACACCCAGAGTCCTTGGGGACCTGTCAAAAAGCAGTACAGAGACATTTGAGATCTCAGCTCAGTTATAAATAGAATTAAGCAGAGAAAATGTATGCACCCTGTTCTCATTTTCTCCTTTTTCTTTTGAAATTGAGAACACACATAGGAGTCACTTTGAAGTTAGGGCTGCCTGAATATGATATTATTGATTTCCATAACATGTTTTTGCTCTGCAATGCGGATGTGCATTTTTCAAACATATTAAGCAAGGCTTTGATCTGATTTGTTCCACCAGAACACCGTGTAGAGGCTGAAAACCGTTTCTATATAAGGGTTTGAGTGCTGAGGGGAAGATTGCTCTAGCTTGAAAGAAGTTGGAAATATCCCATCTGAAAGCTCTTTTCAGCCCTCTTCAGCCTAAACATTTTACTGAGGGGGTCAAAGGTCACCAACTGTCAAAACAAAACCAAAATTATACAGTGCTCCTGCAAAGAAGCTAAGCAGAGTGGAAATTCAGAGTTCACCAACGGGACTCCTTCATGCAGTGTGTAACAAACAGTAAGAATGTTTTTAAAAAGTAACAGTAGGATCCTTTTAAATCCTACTGATTTTTACAAGTTGTCTCATAAGTTTCAAACACCATCTCTTAAGTATCAGTGTGGAGACTGAATTGAACTATCTATAAAGGGGAGTGGGGGGGCAGGGTGAGGGGGCAGTGCAAACTTTGAACTGTCAAAGCCACCAGCCTGCACACTCCAAAGCACCAGATGGTTTCATAAACCTGAAGGTTCATAAATCTTCCTTTAAAGTTTCCAATTTCAAAAAGAGGTTGTTTTCTTTTGGGGTTTGTGGAGTAGGGAAAATTTTTGCCATTGGGTATCTGACCCACAAAACCCTAATAGCCTTTTAAGTTTTCTTGCTCTGCAGACTGAAGACAACCAGGGAAGAGACAAAGAGAGCAGGCCAAACAGGACGTCATCCAGCAACCAGCTCACTGCAGAGAGAAGCCCTGAGCTCCTGCTTCTCAAGCCCGACGGTCAACGTCACAGCCTAAGAAATTCCCGAGAGTTTAAACGTTCAGAGACCGAGTTATCGTCTCATCCTTCAGCCAGGATCTTTACAAATAATTTTAATTTTTAAAAGACAACACACATTTTCCAGATTTTATTTTATTTTTAATAACTTTATTTTGTTATCACAGTTGATATACAATATATATTAGTTCCAGGTGTAAGACATGGAGACCAGACATTTATATAATGTACGAGGTGATCTCTTTGATAGGCCTAGTGCCCCTCTGACAACATACAAAGCAATGACAGTATTATTGACTATCTTCCCTATGCTGTCTGTACTTTACATCCCCATGACTGTCCTTATTATTATTTATTTATAATTGTTTTATGGCTGTCCAAGTACTGACTGTTTTTCTAGCTGGCAATTTGTACTTCTTAATCCCTTCCCCGTTTTCTCCCATCCTCCCCAGACCCCTCCCACCTGACAATCATTGAAATGTTCTCCATGCTTATGAGTTTGTTTCTGTTTCATTTGTTCATTTATTTTGTTTTTTAGATTCTACATATAAGTGAAATCATATGATATTTGTCTTTTCTCTTAGCATACTACCTTCTAGGTCTATCTATGTTGCACCAGATAGCAGGGTTTCATTTTCTACGGCTGAATCACATTCCATTTTAGATATATACCGGTTCTTCTTTATCCATTTGTTTATTGATGGACACTTAGGTTACTTCCTTAGCCTGGCCATTGTAAGTAATGCAGCAATAAACATAGGGATGGATGCATGTCTTTTTGAATTTGGGATTCTTTTTTTTTTCTCATGATAAAGCTTCATTTTGTGGCTGTCATTTTTATTGAATTGATCGGGGTGACACTGGTTAACAAAATTATATAGGTTTCAGGTGCACACATCACCTACACGCTGTATTGTGTGGTCACCACCCAAGTCAATTCTTCCACCACCAACATTTATCACTCCTACACCTTCTTCCGTCTTCAAACACGCCACTCCACCAG
Source organism: Tonatia bakeri (assembly GCA_004024845.1). NCBI lineage: Eukaryota > Metazoa > Chordata > Mammalia > Chiroptera > Phyllostomidae > Tonatia > Tonatia bakeri. The sequence continues at coordinate 122,316 of PVIA01004712.1, forward strand.
GCAGTAACCACACTGTTGTCCGTATTTATGAGTTTTTCCCTTTTTTTCATTTTTGCTTAATCACTCCACCTCCCCATAGCCCCTACCCCTGAACAGCTGTTGGCCTACTTTCTATCTATAAGTCTGTCTCTGTTGTGTTTGTTAGTTCAGTTTGTTCATTAGATTCTGTATCTGAGTGAAACCACACGGTACTTGTCTTTCTTTGACTGGCTTTCTTCCACTTAGCATAATACTCTTCTGGCCCATCCAGGCTGTTGCAAAACATAAGATTTTCTTCTTTTACACAACCAAGTAGTATTTCATTGCACAAATAAACCACATCTTTTGTACCCACTCATCTACTGATGGACACTTGCACTGCTTCCAAATCCTGGCTGTTGTAAATAATGCTGCAGTGAGCATAAGAGTGTATATATTCTTTAGAATCAGTGTTTTAGATTCTTTGCATAAACTCCCAGAAGTCAAATCACTGGGTGATAAGGCAGTTCCATTTTTAATTTTTTGAGGTAATTCCATACTGCAGCTCCACAGTAGCTGCACCAACCTACACTCCTACCAACAGTGCTTGAGGGTTCCCTTTTCTTCACATCCTCGCCAGCACTTGTTTGTTGATTTATTGATGATGGCCATTCTGACAGGTGTGAAGCAATATCTCATTGTGGTTTCAATTTGCATTTCTCTGATGATTAGTGATGTTAAGCATCTTTTCACATTTCTATTGGCCATCTGATAGTCCTTTCTGGAGAAGAGACTATTCAGGTCCTTTACCCATTTTTAAATAGGACTGTTTGTTTTTTTGGTGTTGAGTTTTATAAGTTCTTTATCATTTTGGATCTTAACCCCCTATCAGACGTATCATTGGTGAATATGTTCTCCCATTCGGTAGGTTATCTTTTCATTCTGTTGATGGTTTCCTTTGCTGGGCAGAAATTGTCTAGTTTGACATGTCCCATTTCTTCATTTTTTTCTTTGGTTTCCCTTGCCCAAGAAGATATATCAGAAAAAAAAATATTGTACAAGAAATATCCGAGACTTTGCTGCCTATGTTTTCTTCTAGGAATTTAATGGCTTTTCAACTTACATTTAAGTCTTTTATCCATTTTGAGTTTATTTTTGTGTATGTTGTAAATTTGTCTTCTAGTTTCAATTTTTTCCATGTACCTCTTCAATTTTCCCAACACCATTTATTGAGGGCACTCTTATGTTCCACTGTATGCTCTTGCCTTTTTTGTCAAATATTAATTGACCACAAAGTTGTGGGTTTATTTCTGGACTCTCTGTTCTGTTCCATTGACTATATGCCTGTTCGTATGTAAGTACCAGGCTGTTTTGACTACAATGCCTTTGTAGCATAGTTTGATACCCAGCATTATGATTGTTCCAATCTTCTTAAGATTGCGGAGGCTATTCAGGGTCTTTTTTGGTTCTGTATCAATTTTTAAAGTATTTGTTCCAGATTTGTGAAATATGCAATTGGTATTTTAGTAGGGGTTGTGTTGAATCTATACATTGTCCTGAGTAGTATGGACATTTTAATAACATTATATATCCCAATTATGGGAACATCTCTTCCTGGCACTGGAACCCTGAGCTGCAGAGCCTACTGTGGGGCTTGGACCACTCAATCCTCAGGGGTGACCTCTGCAACCAAAATATTCCTCCTGATTTTTAACTACCTAAAGTGGCTATGGGACCAGCCCATTCCACATCTCCTTCCCTCCTACCAGTCTCCATGAGACTTCTTCTTTATATCAATTACTTTTAGAACTTCTGTTCACCTAGACCTCAGGCAGTTCTCAAAGATGGTTGTTCTATAGTTTAGTTGTAATTTGACATGGTCATAGGAAAAGGTGACCACAGCATTTACCTACTCTGCCATCTTGAGAGGAAGTCTCCTTGAGCAGTGCTCAGGGAAGAAAAAAATGGGGAAATGATTTCTCTGCATTCTACCTGAATGGAGGTAACTTGAACCTTTTGTGAAAAACTTTATCCCCAAGCTCTTAAAATACAAATGTGTTTCAGCTCTTCGAACTGCTTACCCAGTGGGAGAAGGAACAGATGGGCAGGTAGAATACAGAAAAGTGAAGGGGAAGAGGGCAAGATCAAAGAAAGATTAGTAGCCACAATGTGGATATGGGCATGCTTCATTCATAAAAGTCTGTGTACACACTCAGTGTGTGTGACATTTGTGTACCAGCTTGGACACAATGGGATTTGGTATCCATCTGATTAGGCAAGAGTCTGCAAATAATAAGGGGTTTTGATTTCAATATAAAAATTAGCAAATCAGAAAAGTGAAACTGTTCTGGGTAGATACATCTCTTATATAGCTTGGCAAGCTGAAATATATACACATTGCATTATTTTAAGCTCTCATATCCATCTCCTTTTTGTCTGTACCTTTGGTTCATATTAACACAACTTTATTCTCCTCCCAAATTTCTTCCTTTCTGGTCTAAGTGTATAAAGACCTCCTCTCCTTGTTTATCACAACATTCTTGGAAGGACCAAATAAAGAGACGTGGATATAAAAGTGCATTGTGAACTGAGAAGCTTTATAATAATTTCAATTATCATTATTAATTTATATCCTGAAATATATAAAAGAGAGAGTAGACAGTTAAATATATGAGAAATGTTAAATGCTTAAGATAGCTTACCTTAAAGGAAATTAGGTCTACTACCATTTAATAACTATGCTGAGTATATTAGGAATTATTACACTAAGAAGGTTTTTAAACCCTGTAAAAAACAGGAAAAAAAACATTATGGGGTAACTTCAAGCTTCAAGGTATGTATCATAAGAAATTCGAACAGTCTGGGTTGAGTCCTAGGGTGGATGAATCATTAAAGGAGACTGTGGTCAGACTTCCCAGGAACTGCATAAGTTGCAGAATGGTTACCATCTGATGTGGTTCACGCTTTGTAACCAAGCAAAAAAAGAAATGAGAGATTAGGTGACCTTAGTCATTTTTTTCCAGCTTCAGAAAGGTCAAAGTCCTACGTTTTTTTATAAAAACTTTTTGTAAAATCTCTGTGATGTTAACATAAATATTGAAAAAAGGAAATCTGATAAGTGTAAATTAGTTTAAATTCCATCTATTAGGCTGATAAAAATATTTTGAAATAAAGTAAGTACTACGTAATAAATGGAAGTTTTACCAGCAGCCATTTCAGATGAGACTTCTGATTATAAGACACTCCAAGAAATTCAAAATTGCATCACAGAGGTGGTTGTAGGAAAAGAAGGGTAAGTTTCGCTTTTTCATCTGCATCCTCACCTTCAGAACCTGAGGCGTCCAGGAAAAAGTAATGCAGCCAAACCAGAAACTGTCATCCTTCAGTGACGGGTCACCATGAACATGCTGCATCACAGCCCTTTTAGAAGGAAGCTAATACTGTCCTTATTAAGAGATCGCTCAGCTGCCCTTTATGTATATGGATAGGTATTTTATGTATGTGTATTTTAAGTATTTCTTTATATTTATAATTTTTAAAGGAAATGAATGGGGAAAATTAAAATCCCTGATTTCAAGGTTTTGTGGTATATTTTCACTTCTCTCATTCAGATTTTACACTGAAAAGAAAAGAATTAAGGTAATGAGAAATCTGAGATCTTCACGCAGTGGGAAGTGGGAATCTAACCTTCAGTTCCATGTCAGCCACTTTATTGGGGTGTGCTGTGTGTGTGCATGTGTTAGTGGCATACATATATGTGCATACAAATTCCACCATTGCTCAAGCACTTGAAAAATTTTGTACACTAGTCATTCAGTCCTTACAGGAGGAATCCAGCACAGGAAACAGAATTCCTTTCTTACTGTGAGCTCAGCCTTTTTAATTTCCTCAAAAACACGACTGCAAAGTAGAATAGAATTTACTCTACACAAATTGCTTAAAATTGTAAGGGACTTTGGTACCTCTGGGGACCAGGCACCCAGTTACACCAGTGACCACTTTTATGGTGGCCGGCCTATTGATTAATCCTAAAAGAGATGACACTTACAAATGTACTAGAAAAACAAAATACAGGATCCTCTTAAAACTGAAACAGGTTGCTAAGGGACTTTCCATTCACCTTTAACTATTTACATATTAACACTATTGCTTAAATGGTACTTTGTCTTAACCATCCAATAACTTGATTCTGCTCCTCTCAAAAGATGCTTCCCAATACAAGAATTTTTTTCCGTACACAAACAACAATGCAAATATATCAAATGTCATGAATAATGAAGAGTAAGAATTTTTATTTATTGTGATATAACTGGCAAGTAAAATTGTAAGATATTTAAAATGTATAACATGGTGATTTGATATACATATACATTGTGAAAGAACTTCCCTTCCCACCTAGTTAATTAACACATTTATCGCTACATATTTCCACGTATTTATTTTGTGGTAACAACATTTTGGTCCCATTCTCTTAGAAAATGTCCATTATAAAATACAATATTATCAAGTTTAGCCACCATGTGGTACATGCCATACATTAGACACCAGACCATATTCCTCTTTTAACTGAAAGTTCATACCCTGCTGCCTCTGTCTGTTTCTCCCACCTCTGCCCTCGACAGTCACATTTCTACTTGGTTTCTATGCATTTGGTTATTTAATTTTCATTTTTACTTATTTACTACTTGGGATATTTTACTTCTTAGATTCTACATACAAATGATGCCATGAAATATTTGTCTTTCTCTATCTGGCTTATTTCACTAAGCCCAATGCCCTCAGGGTTCATTGATATTGCCACAATTGCCAGAATTTCCTTCCTTTTTATGGCTTGATAATATTACATGGTATATATGCAGATAGATAGATGGATAGATGTAGGTATAGATACATATGCAGGCATAAAAACGACTTTAGATATCACGTTTTCTTTCCCTGTTCGTCTGCTGACAGACGTCTAAGTTGCCTCCATGTCCTGCTACTGTGTGCAAAGCCGCGATAAACATGAGTGCGCATCCCCCTCTGAGGTGATAGTTCTGCTCTCGTTGGGTCTACACAGATGCGGGGCTGCTGGGCCACACAGTCCTGGTTTAATTTACTGAGGAACCTCCATAACGGTGTTTCATAGTGGGTGCTCCTTTCACACTTCCACCAACAGTACATAAGTGCTTCCTTTTCTACACATTTTCACCAGCACTTATTTGTTGTTTCTTTTGATAATAGCCATTCTAACAGCTTTGAGGTGTTATCTCACTATCATTTTAATTTGCATTTCCCTGATGATTAGTGATGTTGAGCATCTTGTCATCGACTTGTTTGTCATTTGTATGTCTTCTTTGGAAAAATGTCTATTCAGTAAAGTTTCATGATACAATATCAATATGCAAATACCAATTATATGTCCAAATACCATCAACAAACTATTAGAAAGAAAAATAAAAAAAAAAACTATTCTATTTACAATAGCATCAAAAAGAATAAAAAACTTAGGAATAAATTTAACCAAGGAAGTAAAAAAAATCTATACACTGAAAACTATAAGACATTGTGAAATAAATAAAAAGAAACAAAGAAGACAGATATTCCATGCTTGTGGACTGAAAAAAATTAATAGTTACTATGTCTCTGTTACCTACAGACATCTACAGATTTAATGTAATTTCTTTCAAATTCAAATGACATCTCTCAGAGAAACAGTAAAAACAATCTTAAAATTTGTATACAACTACAAAAGATACCAAATAGCCAGAGGAATATTGAGAAAGAAGAACAAAGCTGGAGACATCACACTTCTTGATTTCAAACTATATTACTAAGCTATAGTAATCAAAACAGTATGCTATTAGCATAAACACAGACACAAAAATCAACAGAACTGAATAGAGAGTTCAAAAAATAAATGCATGTGTATATACTCAACTAGTTTACAACAAAGAGCATGGGGAAAGGACAGTCTCTTCATTAAATGGTATTGGGAAAACTGGATAGTCATACGTAAAAGAATGAAAATGAACCCATATTATACCATATGCAAAAAAATCAATTCAAAAATTGATTAAAAACTTGAACATAAGACCTGACACCATAAAACTTCTAAAGGAAAATAGGAGAAACCTCTTTGACACTGGTCTTGGCATATTTTTTTATTTGACATCTAAAGCAAAGGCAACAAAAGAAAAATAAACAAGTGGGACTACATTAAACTAAAAAGCACAGCAACAAAAAACATCAACAAGTTTTCTTCTATGGGATAGCAGGAAATACTTGCAAACCCCATATATGATAAGGAGTTAATATCCAAAATATACAAGGAACACATACAACTAACTAGCAGAAAAACCAAGTAACTCAGTTTTTATAATAGGGAAGGGAGGAGTAGAAGTTTTAATAAATCTGAAGACTAGACTTCATGATAGTCAAGGCAAGATTGTCCTTAGAGAGCAACAAAGGCCTTTCATGTCTCTCTGGCATCGCTGCTTTCTTTCCCATCCACCCACCCGGATGGTTACTGCAGTCCGTGGTGCACACCTTTCAGCAGCCATCCAGAAGTGAGCTATAACGTCGGCCTTAGAATAGCCCCAATGGACACTCACTAACGTGCACATATTTATTAATGAAGCATGTGAAAAGTAAGGTAAGTGCCACAGCTTAAGAACTCTTTTTCTCTAAATACTATTTCAAAACTGAACCACATTGACCTGAAAAAACATTAATAATATGGGATAGAAAATCATTTATGAACACGGTAGCATTAATGGATTTGGGAGGAAATTTATTATTAATGTTGAATTTTTATTTCTTTTAATTCTCTGGTATATTGGGCTAATGATATATTATGAAAATTAATACCAATTGGAGGCACATGGGACTAAAATTATGGTGGATAGAGAAAAACAAAGACAGACTATGAGAAGCAGATAAGGTGTGTTTTTATTATAAAATATGAAAATATTATCTATGAAAATAAAGATATGTCACATTTTCAAAGGGTGAGTTAAGGTATAAATGGCCCATGGACATGGACAACAGGGTGGGGATTGACTGTGGGAGCAGGGCGGGCAGGTGGGGTGAGGAAGGGGAGGGTGGGCGGGGCAGTGGAGAGCAAATTGGGACAACCATAATAGAACAATACAAAAAAATTAATAAAAAAGAAAAAATAAAGAAAATCAGCAATGAGATTAAAATAAGAGATGTCATAGCCTAGAGACAAAGCAAATTTCTTATTAAAGTTGCTTGAGAAGCAGAGAACAAGTAGAATAAAAGAGCCAGCTTAAGTTGTATACCAGAAACTGCACCAGAAAAAAAGAACATTAAGTTCATAAAAATATGCTGAAGCTAAAAGCCAAAATGTAGACCAATAAGAAAGTTTAGTAGGGTATGCATAGCACAAAACAATCTGAAAAGTAAATCATCAAGCGGTTCAGTAGTCTGATCCAAAGAACAAGAGAAACAAATTGGAAAGACAAAACACAAAGTCTTGTGCAAATAGTTGGAACCAAAGGCTGCTCAGGAGTGAAAGCTTGGGACTTGGCAGACCAGAGAATGAACGAAGCTGCAGCAGCAAGAGCAAAGACTGTGAGGCAGTTCTCATATCTACGCATTTCTGGGACCTAGCCCAATTTTAATGCTTGGACACCATAGCACTTAAAAATGAAAGCAGACAGAGATTAAATCTGGCTATGGCTCTGAACTGACAATAGTGTCCATCAGTTTATTTTTCTCATTAAAGTATAAAGGTAGTGCATAGTTATCCAGTGATTCCTTAGGTCTTCAGTTTACAATCAGGATGACCCTTGGAAAACCTCTTTGGTGACATATTAGATATTCAGATATGTTATATGGTCATAAAAACAACATTTTAATGGAAGAAAATAATACATTTGTTCATCTACACATGAATAATTATACTGCAGTTTAGAACATTTTACTATCATTAGCACATATAAAACTTAATTTAGATAAAGTCACAAGTACTATGTAGGGATTAAATGTATATTTGTATTTATGCACAACAATGAATATATATACAGAATTATATATTAAAAATGTCTACGTTATATCAAATATTATCCCCTTTTGCTTGTCACAATAAGTTACTAGAATTTTGGGATATAGCTGCATATTTCTTCAATTCATTTCTCCTTTTTGAGGGCCATTTCTTCCATTTTCATCACCAAACTAAAAATAACAATTTTGTTTTTAGATTCCATTCCCATTTCCAATTGACTAAGAATGTAGAAAATCTAGTAAGTTCTGCTATCTCGCCCTTAATTTAATTACCACTCTTGATAAATGGGAAAAACAATCACGTTCAGATCTCATTTAGGATGATAAAATCTCTCACTTATCAGTCATTGCCCAGACTAAATTGTTGTGCACTTTAGTCTTGAATTCTGTTTATTTACAAAGGTCACTAGCTACGTTATACCTATACTCTAAAATCAGGTTCCCAATATTTCTTTTTCTAGTTTCAGGGCCAAAAGTCTATCGAGGTTAATTCAAACTTGATGACAGCGTGAAAATCAGAGCAACTTGACTTTTGCAGGTTTTGCAGATGTGTTTTTTTAATTCTCTTCTTGAAAATATTCATATAATTAGATCTTAAAAACACAAATATTTAGTCCTGGCTGAGGGGCTCAGTTGGTTGAGGGTCGTCCTGTACACTGAAAGGTCATGGGTTCAGTCCTAGTCAGGGCACACACCTAGGCTGCGGTTCCTTCCCTGGGTGGAGCACATATGAGAGGCAGCTGATCAGTTTCTCTCCCACATTGATTTTCTTTTTCTGTCTCTCCTTTCCTCTCTCTCTAAAATCAATAAACATGTCCCCAGGTTAGAATTTAAAAAAAAAATTAAAACAAATAAGAATGCTAACATATTTAAAATAAAAAGGACATTTTCTTATCCTCTTATATCCTTTTTATAAAAAGAAAACTGAGTAAACAGTTTTGAAAATACTATTGGGAATTATTTTTATCTAATGACAATAGCACTACATTATATAAAATATTTTAGATCATGAAAGTTTATCTTCTAATTGTGGGCATGTTTATATTGTTCAGTGTCAAATATCAAAATGTTTGTGTTTTGTTGGATTTTAAAGGTGGACTTATTATCACATTCAAATTTGCATGTATTTGAATTCCCTACTATATCTTGTCTGAAAGAGACAAAGGAAAAGAAAGAAAGATGGGAGGAGAAAGGAAGACAGGGAGGGAGAAAAGAAGCAAGGAC